>JAYESA010000004.1:207046175-207233675 GCA_036927795.1 Iris macrosiphon
GAAGAGTACTGCCTGGGGTGTCAAAGGTGGCCTCGGCTGATACCCTCCTGGAGCTGGTGAGGCTTCTCGGTTAATCATCGGTGTTTCTCTTCGATGCATCGTACAATCTTTGGCTAAATATTGGTTGGATCCGTAAATCAAGCATAATCCCATTTGCGTCTGCACTCGCTCTCATAATGGCCTCGCTTGCCACAATATTGACATGTAGGCAGGAATAAGGCTCTTAGTGCTGCTCTGTGGCAGTTTCCTCTGGGGTCGCTTTGCAGCTCTTTCCTGCTGTGCTTGGTCTGGTGCTTATGCATGCGGCCGCTTTTGACTGGACTCTCTCTTGGTGACGTGCTCCATGTGTCGGGCTACAGCAAGGACTTCCGTGTCTAAAGTAGTTGCAGCGTAGCTGATTAATTTCTGTAGCTCAAAGCTAAGTCCGTCAAAGAACTTCGCTTGGCTTTGCTGGGCTTCTTGATGAACCTTCTGTTGAGCTTGCATCATTGCGTAGAATATTTGAAACATTTGTTGTCCGTCCATAAGCTGTCCTGGTGGAAAAGTAGGCATCGGTGGAGTAAACTGCATCGATGGTGGAATGCCATCTTGCTGGATTCTCGAGGCATGCTGATTTGCTTGACTGCATTGTTGAGCTGATTGACCTCCACCTACTGGTGTCGCTCCCTCGTCGTAGGTGACAACTATAACTTGTGGTATTCTCGCGGGAGTCTCGTCGCATGCTTGTGAATCCATTACTCTGCATCCAAAATAAACTATGAGAAGCGTACCGAAGAATCAAGGTAGGATGCAAGTCAATAAATTATTTTGAAGTGGATATAGAGGTCAAGAATGAATCAATCAAGTGGATGAGATCCTATAACTTATCCTATCTTTATCGCAGGCTTGCTCGGCCCCTTAGTTGAAACCGAAACAATTTAGTCATTGATCTGCATGGGCCACCAAAAAAACCATGTCACATCCCAGTCCTAAAATACCGAGGGATTAGCCACGTGGCAATGGCCAACAGCACACACCAATGGGCAAACCCAATTTAATGGACCCATTAGGGTGTACTTAAGCTGTAAAGAACAATAAAGGTCTACGATACAGGTCACAATATAAATCTAGTCTCATCCACAGGAGGTAAACACAAATCAATTATCAGAATAAATAAACTCAAAATTATAATCCAATAACAAGTTTCAATAAAAGTATCTCGAGGAACAACCCGAGAATAAGTTTAGTACAATAATACAAGAGGCAGGAAATAAAGTAACTAGAAACAAAAATAACTGAGTATATAAAGCAAATACTCAGGAGAAATTCTTTGGCACGACCTCGTCCTCTGGTTCTGGTACTGCTCCAATGTCTGCTCCTGTCCCGTATACTTTGGGGTAGATCTCTTCTGCTAAACCTGGGGACATAATCCGGATTCCAGGTCCTCAGGGGACATAGCAAGGTACAAGAATAACTCAAGCCAAAATAAATGCAGTGCAATAATAAATGAATCATTAGGGTAAACTATGTAACCAGCTATGTGATATGTAAGTGAGAGCATTTATCATACTCAGGCTGAGACTACTATAGGCGCTGTGTCGGGGAAACCCATAGCAGCATTTTCTTGAAGGGCCAGTACATTTGCCAAAGCTCCGTGTCAGAGTCTAAGGCACCTCCAGATAACTATATATATATATATATATATATATATATATATATATATATATATATATATATATATATATATATATATATAATCAGCCTTTAGTATGGTAAGTCTCTCCCCACCCAATGAAATCATACGTCTCATGTCTATAACACGCAAGATCATAACCTCTAACTGATGCAGTGAGTCATAATGATAGCTAAGCATATGTAATATCTATGTCACGAATCCTGTAGCCTATACAGAATCACCATGAATAAATCAGAAGATTCTGTCTCATGAATAGTGTCAAGTGTCCTATGGTATGACGTACTTGATAATGCAAGCACAAAGATATATATATATATATATATATATATATATATATATATATATATATATATATATATATATAGGGTCACGATATCAATCTCTAGGTGACGTTACACAACTCCGCGTACGGCGTTGGCACCCGAATATTATTCGGATGCTAAGCAATGTCACACGGTCCTAGGTTGAACATATATATCAAGAGTATATATATATGTACAAAGAACTCAAACAAATACTATAACAGGAATCACTCCAAGTTGGCAAGGTATAATTGCCTGGGATTTGGTTTCCAACTGTTGCTCCAGTATCTGCGGGATCTGCAGGTACTCCTTCGGTTGCTAAAATAATCATTACCATCATGTTCAGAAGATATCAAATAGCTAGAATTGCCTGTCCATAAGTCCAATTTGGACACAGGGGCAAAATTGACAGTTTCTGGTCAAAGCGGGATCCACATGTGGCCTACTTCACACCGAAAAACATACCAGAGACAAAGTTCTCCAAATACATCAAACTTAGTGTCTACAAGTCCAAAACGACGATACGAACCCAACGGAATGTCCAGAACTGGATTCTGATGAGCCGATCACAAAATTGCCCGTCAAGTGGAGCCGTGAGGCCCACGATACGGAATTTTGTCAACGTTCTCAGAATCGAACCAAACTTGGGTCACAAGACCAGCGTATTGCTACGAGTCCGATGGCGCAAGTTTCATTTCGATACGACGAGCGTACACAAAGTTACAATGAGTTTCAGAACAGGGTCGATACGGGGTGTTGTCGACGGATACACGTTGATTCCGGTGTGCACGCACATCCAAATCAACTTCTGCGAAATCCCACACGTCCGTATTGACGGTGCGCACCTTTCGGTGAAGTTCACACACGACCAAGTCGCCTCGTTTAGCGGGGCGCACCCAGTTCCGGGAAAATCAGGATTTTAAATGACCAATATTTTGGTCATTTTTACCCTCGAATTAAATACAATCTACAACAACATAAATTGAACTAAAATAGGGTTTTAAAACTAGGTTATATGATCTAAATTTTTGTTCAAGTGAATTTTAGAAATAGTTAACAGGTGGCACGCAAAAAGGTTGTGAACTTGCGAGTTTGGGACCAATTTCTGAATTTCAGAAAATAGGGTTAATTTTTCTGTTTTTACGTCACGGTTTGCGACTGACACAGGACGGGATACCCCGAACGAATTGTACTAGTTTCGAGTGGGTCATGCGGTCTACGCGTAGGATTCGACAGAACAGAAATTGGATCAACGTACAGAAAGTTATGCAAGCTAGAAGAGGGATACCTCGCTGATTTTTTTTCGCGAAAGGGTGGCGCGGCGTGGCACGACGGCGGGGCACGACGGCGGTGTTACTGTGCTGCGGCGGCGGCACTGGGGTCGCCGGGGGATCGTCGGCCGAGGAACTCGGGGCTGGAGTCGTCGCCAGAGGCGGGGTCGCAGCGGAGGCGGAGGGTGACCGGAGCAGCGGGGGAGGGGGGGTTGGTGATGGTGGTGGCGGTGAAGGGGTTCCGAGGGGGTTTAAATAGGGGAGGGCGAGGCGGAGCAGGGGGTTGAGGGCCGGCGGAGTCGGGGTCGTGGGGTGGTCGGCCGTGGAGGGCGGGGTTGTGGGCGGTTGGCCGAGGCGGGCGGGGGAGATCGTGGGGGAGAGGGGAGATAGGGTGAGCCACTGTAGCAGTGGTGCAGGTCGGGTCGAGTCGGGTAGGATATGATCCGACCCGTTAGGTTTAGGGTTTGGGTCGGTTCAGCTGGGTTGGGTTGGGTTCAGTTTGGGTTGGTCCGGTTCAGTCCGGTTCTTAATTAAAATAGGAGTTTTTAGCTAATTAAAAATAGTTTTTGAGCCCATTAAATTACAGAAAAATTACACAACATTTAATAATTAATTATACACCCAAAAATATAATTTTTGTAATATTTTAATAGTTAGTTTTATACATAAAAATATTAATCCAAAAAGGACATTTATAATAATTAGTTAAAAATTATCGGAAAATCCAGAAATTTATTTTAAAGATTTTTAGAAAAACAGCTTGTCACAATAAGGAACATTTGGTCTAGTATGAGCTAAATAAATCAAGCGCCCAACTAACCTTTGATAACGAGCTTGATCAGTGGGAACGTGATCTGGGTACTCTGCTAGGCGATGATTCTGCCAATATGAGTATCAATATGCTTACATTCCAACATACTTGTCTTAGTTAGCAAATCAAGTATGTATTTCGTTGACACAAAGAAGATCCTCTCTCTCTCTCTCTCTCTCTCTCTGTCTCTCTCTCTCTCTCTAGCTACATTATTATCTTCATCCAGAGCCTTGATTGCTCCAGTCACATGTCTCATCTATTGAAGTATAGGAAAAGACACTAAGTCCGTGACAGATAATACCATAACAGTCTCCTTAAAGACCCTTGTAACCCTTCGGCAAATGAATTTAACTAGATTGCTAAGAAAAGAAGAGAGTAATAGAGCATGAGTGAAACTTGAAAGATTACAGTATATTAAAAAAGCTTACATTTTTCAATGGTGAGGAGCAATGAGCCTCCCACTTATTTATAGGCTATACCAGAAAGTTATAGACCTTTACAATAAGTTTCTAGGTCCTATATATTTACATAAAAGTTCCCATTAACTTATGGAAAGATAGGGAAGCTTCATGAGGCTTCAAGAACTTTTACCACATTCTGGAGAATTATAGAAACTTTCAGCTAAACCCTTGTCTAATGAGGACTATGCACAACAGTCTCGATGGGGGCAAAAATAACTATGCGTGACTGTCATGCCCCAATCCAAAAATACCGAGGGACTAGCCACGTGGCAATGGCCAGCAGCACAACTCCAATGGGCAAATCCAATTTAATAGACCCGTTAGAGTGCACTTAAGCAGTAATAAATATAAATGCAGTCTACAACATCTATCACAGTATAATTCTAATCTCATCCACACATAAGTCAATATGATAAATCAGTCAAGATAATAGATAAAGGAAATAGTCCATCAATAAGTCCAAATAAATAGTATCTCGGGGAACAACCCGACACAATAAAAGAAAGAGAATATCATCAATACATATGTCCATGAGTCCACATATGAAATAACAATGAGCATAAATAACTGAGTATAAAACTGAAATACTCAGGAGAAATACTCCGGCACAATCTCGTCCTCTGGTGCTAGTACTGCTCCAGCGTCAGCTCATGTCCCGTATATCTCGGGGTAATCCTTCTCTGCTGTACCTGGGGACATAATTCGGATCTAGGTCCTCAGGGGACATAGCAATGTACAATAAATACTCAAGCCAAATGAAATACAGTATATAAAAATAGATCCTCAGGGCAAGCTATTTAACCAGCTATGTGAAATACAAATGAGAGCATCACTAGTACTCAGGATGAGACCACTATAAGCTCTGTGTCGGGGAGCCCGTAGCAGCAAGAATATCACGTAATGGGCCAAACTCTGGGACTAAAGCACCTCAATAATAAAGTATATATATATATATAATCATCCTGTAGCCTGTGTGTCTCTCCCCACCCAATATAATTTCATGTCTCATGTCCATAACTTCTCATGTCCATCATGACCTCTAGCTAGTACAACGAGTCATAATGATATATATGTATATGCAAGTCTCATGTCACGAATTCTATAATCCTATACAAAATTACCATGAATAACTCAGAAAAGATTATGTCACATGAATAGTGTCAAGTGTCCTATGGTATGACGTACTTGGAAAAGCAAGCACGCAAAGATAGGATCGTATAATCAAATCTCTAAATGATGTTACATGACTCTGTGTACGGCGTCGACACCCGAATCTTGTTCGGATGTTAAGCAACGTCTCACGGTCCTAGGTTGAACAGGTATATCACAGAAATATATAGAAAGAATACAAGAAAATAATAGCGCAGGATCTTCTGCAAGTTGGCAAGGTACACTTGCTGTAATGCCCCGTTCCCCCTATTCGGGGAGCGCGGCCAAGAAATACTTAAGACCGTCCAATCGGGACAGATTGAATCAAGATCCTTTCCTCGTTATGGATTGGTTTCTTTGGAATCAGGTCCCATATTCAACGAATCGTACCTCAAGGAAAGACTCGGCAACAGAGTCGAGAGGGGCCTTTCCGTTGCGTTGGTTTTCTTGCCCATTTTTGATGCCGCTTAGTTGCTTTCTTGTTGGTTTTATGACTTGCATTTTCTTGAACGGTTTCAATAGATTTTATTGCTTTCGTTCTTAGGATTTCATATTTCGTATCGAACCTCGAAGACCGAAGCAGGGGATATTGATCGTCTGTTGGTGCGTGCAGGTGATCGGGTAGACGACGCTCGTACGGAGTCTTGAAGTTCTCTCTTTTCTCTCATAGTTCACCAACTTGTGAGTGACTTTATTTCGATTAGCTCCCTTCTTCCAAGTCTGCATTCTAAATAAATTGACTCATTTGTTCATCCCGATCAAATGATACTAAAACACTTAAGATTGAGTCAGAATAAAGAAGAAGTAGACTTGAAACATTAATAATGCTTGTCATACAGAAACACGAACGATCACCGCAAGGCTTGCATGTCCGTTATATATATATATATATATATATATATATATATATATATATATATATATATATATATATATATATATATATATATATATATATATATATATATATCCATCTTGGGTCAGATGTAGTTAGAACCCATTTAGCTATAACTGTTCATGCATAGTGCAAACGGGTAAAATGTAATCATTATGCAAGTAGCTTAGACTACGGGAAACACATGAAGTTAGTTACTTATATTGCTTGAATATGTGTCTCAATTGGTAACTTAGTTGGTTGTGGAATAATGGTCTTGGACAACTTGTATACAAGGAATATCGTTCTACGAACGGTCGTCGGGGCACTAGGACCGCTTCGCCTCGGGTAGAATAATTTGCTAGTGTAGTCCTAGCATTGGATGGGTCCGTGCATCCGCTAAGGGCTAACTATCCGAGGCGAAATGGCAGCCGACCCATCCCAAGTCCAACCAAGTGATTGTTATGTATATTTAAACTGTGCAGATTAACTATGTCTTCGTGGCAGGGAAGGTCATGGTAAGTTTTGTACATGTGGCTCAAACGGTACAGGTAAAGTCACCGAGGGGTGGCACATTTGGTTATATTATTTTACTCTATCTTATACGAAGAATTGAATAAAGGCAAGATAGATAGATCACATGATAATAAATGTTGTATGCTCATATGAACTCGTTGTAGATTTTGGTTAAGTTGGGTTAGCTCGCCCTCACCGGTACTCTTTGAAGTACTGACCCTCGTTGCAGCAGGTTTCCCGAGCCAAGGCGACGCGGCGAGGAGCTGAAGTTTTCTCCAACCTCTTCCTGAATTGAGGTGCATTCGTGTCGTGACTTTTGGTAGCTCCAGTACATAAGTAGCAAGGAACTCACTCTCACTTTTGGGAAGCCACAAGACGATGGTGCTAACTCGCATCCAAGGTGTTTTGGTGTTTTGAATTTTAGTAAGGGATGTAATGTATAGATCGGCTATCTCATTTTGTGTCCAAGTTATAAGCCCGTGCGGCATCTTTACTATTTTTGGGTCAAGAGTCTGTAAACAGATGTTCATTATCAATAAAGAAAACTTTTTTATGCCTCAACTGATGTGTGATCTTATTTGCGTACTCTGTTGCATATGCTCTAAAGATTATCTTTATGCCTAGGCCTTGTGCACGCGCCCTACGCGTGCACGGCATCACGCCAGGAGGAAAATTATCGATTGGGCAAAATTGGGGCATGACATATTGGTATTAGAGCCAAGCTTCAGACCCTTTGATCTCGTGTCAAAAAGTTTTCTAAAAATGACCCTGTCCTTTTCAGCCGAACCCTTGAATTCGCTTTGCCAAAATGAGATGCGTTCCATACAGTGAGTCCATAATATACTTTGAGACTGATACAAGTTACTTTTCTTTGAAGGAACGGCCTCTGAGCCGGGTGCACAAGCGCAGATGGTGGCGCAAGTGCAAGGGAGTAGTTCTGGCATGTCAGGCAGCTCAGAAAGTCCAGCTGCCGTGCCCTCTGTTGATCCGTTCGAACGAATGATGCGTCTGATGGAAACACAACAGAGACAAGCCGAACTACGACAGAGTCAATTTGAGTCTCGAATTGAAGCACAATTTCTGGCGCAACGGACTCAAGCCGAAACACAGCAGAAGCAAATGGGTACCTTACAAACGATTGTGACGACGCTAGTCGCCAGCAACCATTCTGCATCCGTGGCCGCCGTGGCAGCTGTAAAATCCCTAATTCTGAAAACCGTATTAATCTTTTTATTAATTATTTATTTGGTAGTTATGAGCTAAATAGAGGTAATAGATTTTATTTAATTTTATCTGAGGTATTTGTGCATCTAGGGGATTTATGGAGCCACTATAAATTTTCCCTAATTTATTCCATGTAGGAGACCCTTTGGACAGTTGCTAGCTTAATGGTATGCACCAATATAATTTTTAGAAATTTCCATGTATGTATATATATATATATAGATAATTAATTAGAAAAAAATTCTTATTGGAACTCAACCCGAAACCCAAACCCTCTATCCTAAACCCACTACCCGTTTAACCACTACCCGGACCCGTTAGGAGAAGAAATATCAACAATAGCAGTAGCAAAAACCAACTTTCCTTTTTCCTTCTCCGTGCGTGTGAGCCTTCTCATTCCACCGCCTCTTATCTCTATTATTACTAAACTCTCCTCAACCGAAAACCAAACTAAGGAAAGAAAGAAACAGCAGCAGCAATGGCTTTTGAGACCACTAAAATTTACCCCACCGCCTCTTATCTCTCTATATATATTACAACTCTCCCAAGCCCTAATTCCAGTTCTTCCATAAAACTTAAATACCGTATTGGACGCTTGCACTGTACAGAACTCTTGCTCGGCAGGTATACCTTGCCATCATACTATTATTTACATTCCACATGATGCCTGCATAATTTATTTTTGCTTATTTAGTTCATTTATTGCTATATAAATTGTGCATCCAAGGAAACTCGGGTGCAACGACGATGTCGTCATATCATGTTTTATTTATATTTTGGACCTACTTTATGAGACCACCCCATGATTATGAAGCATCATTAGGTTCATTGGCCGTGACACAGTTGTTACACGAGTTGTGAGTCTAAAATAGTTCACAGATTGCGTGACAGGTCTGGCCTCCTGTACGCATGGGCTGTGCGTTAGGGATGACTGCTGATAGAAACTTTGTATGCTAGTAGACCTGGCAGTTATTTAGAGATTTATCGTGTCATGGATGTGGCATACTTAGAGAATGGGATGAGGAGAACAACAAGTAAGGCATTTGAGCTCCTTTGCACTTTCCTTTTATGTAATACGTACGCTCCACCGGAGATACGCGGTCATGATGACCCCTATACTACTTGGCGGCCTCTGCCGTTCAAAAGATGACATGCTTTGTAGGCCCCTGATTCTCCGAGAGAATTATGCCAATCCCACTATATGTCCAGATAACCCACTTGGTGGAAAGATGTTCTCAAACTGCATTTACTTAGACGGTTAGGCAACCCATTGGATATTTATATTTCAGTACTTATTGGCATATTATTATGTATCTTGTTACGTCCCTCTGAGGACCTGGTCCTTTTCCAGATATAGATGAGCAGGAGTATCCGCAGGAGTACGGACCTGGACCTGACACTACTTACCAGACTGAGGAGGTCTTACCTTCGGAGTATCTGTGATTTTATTAACGCTGTTTAGAGATCCTTGTTGTTACTTCAGTATAGTCGTTTTGTAGTGGATTTGTTTCCACCCGACTATCAGACTTGATACTCATCTTTGATATTCAGCTCTTTATTCCTACTTATTATTTGTGTTGTGGATGAGATATAGATTGTGTGTGACTTGTTGTGACAGTATATTACCACTGGTGGATTGGATATTCATGTACAGCGTACATGTGTATATGGTTTCCATATATTAGAGTACGTATACATACGGCTGGGCGTGTTACGTTTTCCTAGTCCTACATTGTAAAACCCCTAATTCTGAAAACCGTATTAAATTATTTATTTTAATTATGAGCTAAATAGAGAGAATAAATTTTATTAGATTTTATTTTAAGGTGTTTGAGCATTTAGAGGATTTATGGAGCCTTTATAAATTTTTCCTAATTTATTTTATGTAGGAGACCCTTTGGACATTTGCTAGCTCAACCGTATACACCAATATAATTCTTAGAATTTTCTGTGAATATATATGTGTATATATATATATAGGTATAATTAATTAAAATAGAAATTCCTATTGGATCTCTACCCAAAATCCAAACCCCAACTCCAAAACCCACTACCTGCTGGAACCCACAACCCATTAGGAGAAAAATATCAACAGCAGCAATAATAAACCAACTTTGCTTTTGCTTCTTTGCGCGTGTGAGCCGCTCATTCCACCGCCTCTAAACTATAGTATTACCATACTCTCCTCAACCGCAACCAAAACCAATGAAAAGAAAGGAAACAGCAACAGCCTCCACCGCCTCTTATCCCTATATATTACAACTCTTCCAAATCCTAACCCACTTCTTCTTACACAAAAGATAAACACAGTTTTGGATGTGCAGTATACAGATTTCTTGTCCGACAAGTATACCTTGCCTTGTTGTACTGTTTAAATTCTGAATTAATTGTTGCATATTTATTTTATATAACTGTGCGCTTCCGAGAGAGACTCGGGTGCAGTCAACGAATGCGTTGACGTTAAGGTCTGGTGTTTGACCTAGTATTTAGTAGACCCACCTAAAGTTATGGAGTTATCAGTATGACTCCCCAGGCCTTGACACGTATCATTTTACGTCACAGAGTGAGTTTATGTAGGGAAGCGTGCCTCATACTCGACTTGTAAACACCCTATTTTTCATAATAATTTTAATATAATTTTTCGGATTTTTTAGCATTTTTCTGGATGAAGAACCAAGATAATTGTGAGTTAAAGATTTTTAAATATTATTAATTTATGTTAAAATATTATGGAAATAATATTTTATGGTGTAAAATGGAAAACCTGACACAGGATATTTTTCGGTGAATTTATTGGACTCCGGAGTCGCGTTTAAAGCCTTAAAAATTATTAGAATAATTAAACCGAGCCAAACCCAAATTAAACTGAACCGAACCCATTTTGGCTGAACCAAACCGCTGCTGAACCAAGCCAACCGCATAATGGGTCGGGTTGGGTCGGATCCGAGCCAAACCTGACCCGGATCCGCAAACCAACTGAACCCTAACCACCGTAGATACTGTAGCGGCTATAAAGACTCGTAAAGCGTGCCCAGCCGCCGACCTCACCGTGCCGTCACCCGACCCCAACTCGTCACTGCTGGAACCCTAGACAACCGCTCGACGACTCCTCCTTCTTCCCATATGCACAGCCGCCGAGTCCGACCCCGACTTCCCCCTCAACACCTTCGCCGCCGCCCGCTGCACATCCCCCGACTCCGCCGACAGAACCCAGAACCCTCGACGAACCCTCGACGCATTCCTCCTTCTTCCCACAGCCCCGCCGCCGACATCACCGCTCCGGCCGACTGTGCAGAGCCGCCGCCTAGCCGACCTCGCCGACCCCAAGCCCGACTCCCTCCGGCGAAGCCCCCGCCGCTGTCTCGATCAGAATCGTAGCCTGGACGCACAGGAGACAGAGGACACGTCCAGGACACGAACAGTACCCTCGGACACGTGGAATTCAGACTTCTCAGAGCCCTGTTCAGGTAACCCGTTCTCTCACCTCGTAACTCCGTTTTCGATTCCTTCAGTTGCAACGCATAGACTGTATAACCCTCTCGGTGTCCGTGTAACCCGCTCGGTGCATCGCGTCCTGTGGTGATCGCACACCGCGATCCAAAAACAGGAAAAATAATGCCATGTTTCACCCCGGAACTCAGTACGCCCCGCCAAACGGGACGACTTGGTCGCACGCGGTCTTTACCGAAAAGTGCGCATCGTTGATACGGACGTGTGGGATTTCACAGAAGTCAATTCGGATGTGCGTGCACACCGGAATCAACGCGTATCCGCCGACAACGTCCCGTATCCGTCCATTCTGGAACACGCTGTAATTTTGTATACACACGTCGGATCGAGACGAAACTTGCACCATCGGACTCGTAGCAATACGCTGGTCCTGTGACCCAAGTTTGGTTCGATTCTGAGAACGTTGATGAAATCGTGTATCGTGGGCCCCATAGGCTCCACTTGACGGGCGATTTTGTGATCGGCTCATCGGAATCCAATTTTGGAAGTTCCGTTGGGTTCGTATCATCGTTCCTGACTTGTTGACACTGAGTTTGAGGAATTTGGAGACCTTTGAACCTGACACGCTTTTCGGTGCAAAGTGGCCCACATATGGACCCCGCTTTGGCCCGAAAATATCATTTTGCCCTGTGTCCAAATTGGATGTAAGGACAGACGTTTCTAGCTATTTGATATCTTCTGAGACTATTGGTGATGTTTATTACACCTTTTGGAGGATGTCACGCCCCAGTCCCAAAATACCGAGGGACTGGACGCGTGGCAATGGCCAGCAGCATGCACCGATGGACAAACCTAATTTAATGGATCCATCGGGCATACTTAAGCTGTATTACATCAGTCAGGGTTTTACTATTCTCATCCACAAATAAAGATAGCAAAGTCATCAAAAGAAATATTAAACAACAACAGTCTAAGTAAATAAAATCGAAGAACAATCCGATATGAAGTCTGTTTACACAAGTTCTCAAAGACAGGAAATAAAGAGTTTAAATTAACAGGAATTAAAGTCTATTTGCCATAATACTGAGCAGGGCGAAGCAATTGTTCAGGAGAAGTCCTCAGCGATCACCTCGTCCTCAGGTTCAGGTACTGCTCCGAGTAGTGCCCCTGTTCCGTACACCTCAGGGTAGATCTCGTCTGCTATAACTGGAGAACAAAACCAGGTCCTCAGAGGGACGTAATAAGGTACAGAAGAATACGAGCCAAAATACAGTGAATGAGCATGCAAGTCAACCAAAATGTTAAACACAAGAGAAACACAAGAAATTAATAAGTCTAAGACAGTGGCATGCCGATGTTGCTATCAAACAAATCTGGGTAAATAATTAAACTAGCTAAGTGATAATGCAAGTGAGAGTTATTATTCATACTCAGGCTGAGACTACTACAGGATCAGTGACAAGAAACCATAGCAGTATTTTCTCGAAGGGCCAGTACAGGTGCCAAAGCTCTGTGTCAGAGACTAGGACACTTCCAGATAACAATATATAATATTTATTCAGCCTTGATATGGTAATACTCTCCCCACCCAATGTAATCTCACGTCACAGTTCTCAATGTTCATGTTACGCAAGATTAAAACTAATCCAGTCAGTCTTTTATTAAGTTCTAAGATAATAAAGCTCAAGTCATGAAATCTATATCATATACAGAACCATCTTGAATAATCAGGAAGATTCTGTCTCATGCTCTGTGTCAAGTGTCCTGGGTATAATGTACTTGATATGGCAAGTACGAGGAATATAAATGACACGATAACCAGCTCTAAGTGACTTTACACAACCCCGCGTACGGTGTTGGCACCCGACTTTGATCGGACGCTAAGCAAGTCACACGGCCCTAGGGTTGAGCATTTACAACAATCACAAGAAAATAAATCAAGAGAAAATGAATCTTTAAACTGCATTTATGGCAAGGTACACTTGCCTGGATTTCCGGCTCCAAGTGTAGCTCTGGCTTCAGCAGGGTTTGCAGGTAGTACTCCGGCTGCTGAAACAAATATCACCATCAGATTCAGAAAATATCAATCAGCTAGAATCGCCTGTCCTTGAGTCCAATTTGGAGACAAGGGCAAAAACGTCATTTTCGGGTCAAGACGGGGTCCAGATGTGGGCCGCTTTGCACCAAAAAATGCGTCAGGGTCAAAGGTCTCAAAAATAGTCCAACTTAGTGTCAACAGGTCAGGAACGATGATACGAACCCAACGGAACTTCCAGAATTGGATTCCGATGAGCCGTTCTCAAAATCGTCCGTCGAGTGGAGCCTGTGGGGCCCACGAAACATGATTTTGTCAACGTTTTCAGAATCGAACCAAACTTGGCTCACAGAACCAGTATATTGCTACGAGTCCGATGGCACAAGTTTCGTCTCGATCCGACGTGTGTACACTAAGTTACAGCAAGATTCAGAAGGGTCGGATACGGGGCGATGTTCGCGGATACGCACTGATTCCGGTGTGCACGCACATCCGAATCAGCTTCTGTGAAATCCCGCATGTCCGTATCAACGACGCGCACGTATCGGTAAAGACCGCACGCGACCAAGTCGTCCCGTTTGGCGGGGCGTACTCAGTTCCGGGGTGGAACAGGGTCTGGGTTTTCCTGTTTTTGGATCGCGATGTACGATCACCACAGGACGCGATGCCCCGAGCGGTTTATCCGGGCACCGAGAGGGTCATACAGGCTACGCGATACAATTTACGGAATCGAATTCCGAGCTACGAGCAAAAAGTTATGAATACCTGAAGTGGACCTGAAAACCAAGTTCAAATCGTGTCCGACACGCGATTCACTGTGTCCGAGTACTGTTCACTAGGGTTAGGGTTTCCCTGTGTCCGGCCTAGGGTTTTGCTGTGTCCAGTCTTCTGTGTCGGTGTCCGCCGGAGGAGGAGAGTCGATGGGACCGGAGGCAGGCCGGAGGGACAGGGGCGGATGAGGGCGGTGCTGTCCGGCAGCTTGGCGACTGGAGTCGGCGGCACTGAGGCCCTAGGCTGTTGCCGCTGGCTGTTGCTGGTGGAGGAGTCCGCCGGAGGAGGGGAGGCTAGGGCGCTGCGGGAGGCGGTCGGCTGAAGTCGGGGCGGCACGCGGCGGAAGTTTGAGGTCGGCGGGGTATTCGGGTGGCCGGAGGGAGGGGATTCTAGGGCCTTTATAAAGGGGAGGGGCGGGGAGGCGAACGGCGGCCGGTGCGGGAGGTGAAGGGGCAGGGACGCGAAGCGGGCGGCGGCGGCGGTTGCAGGGAGTCGGAGCGGTGGCGGCGACGGCGGGTGCGTAACGGCCGGAGGGAGGCCAGCAGTCGGGCTTGGGTTCGGCTGGGGAAGAGAGAGGGAGCGGGTCGGGTGGCTGCGGGTTCGGGTCTCTCGGACCCGACCCGACCCGATAGCCCAACGGGCCGGTTTAGATGGGTTGGGCCGGATGGGCTTGGGCCGGTCTGGTTTAAAAATAATTATTAACTCATAATTAATTAATTAATTAACAATTAATAATAATAGTTTTTAGGGCTTTTAAAATTCATCCGGGGTCCAATAAATTCTCGGAAAAATATCCTATGTCTAGTTTTTCATTTTACACCATAAAATATTATTTTCATAATATTTTAATATTATTAAACATCAATTAAAAATCATTTAATTATTAAAACACCTTAGTTTAATTTCAGAAAATCTCAGAAAAATCCAGAAAATTGTGAAAATTCCAAATTAAAATTTCTTAAAAAAAATCAGGGGGATTACAGAGGAGTACCCACAGGATCCACTGATACAGGGACGACTGTTGGTATTCGGACCCCAGGCAAGTGTACCTTGCCAAACTCTGCAGTATTGTTACATATTTTCCTTGCTTCATTATATTGCTGTGCATGCTTAACCTAGGACCGTGTGACGTACTTAGCGTCCGATTATTAGTCGGGTGCCAACACCGTACGCGGTGTTGTGTATTATCATCTAGAGATGGATATTCGTGACACTTTATCTTCTCGTACTTGTCTTATCAAGTACACTTTGACCCAGGACACTTGACACCATTCATGAGACAGGATCTTTCTGAGATATTCATGGTGATTCTGTATAGGATACAGGACTTGACAGAGATACTATATTCTTAGATACATTATGACTTGTGCATTAGTTATGATCCCGCTTGCCATGGACATGAGATGTTATGGTCATGATATGCGTGGTTACATTGGGCGAGGAGAGACACACAGGCTACAGACTGATCATATATATACACCCCTATTATTGTGAGGCACAAGACTCTGAAGCCCGAGCTTGGCCCATTACTCATTATTACTGCTGCTACTGGCTCCCCGACACAGAGCTTGTAGTGGCTTCAGCCTGAGTTCTAGTGCTGCTCTCATCTTGCATATCACTTAGCTGGTTATTTAGTATTCCCTTATTGTTCCATCTATTGCTGGAGAGACCCACAGGCTGCAGGTTGATTATGTTATGCCGGCTACTCAGTCTCCTACTGAGCTAGACCACCTCATGATATCACTGCTACCGGCTCCCCTACACAGAGCTTGTAGTTGTCTCAACCTGAGTACTATTGATGCTCTCTCTTGCATTTCACACAGATGATTACATACTTACCCTATTATTCTCATTATTTGCTGCACTGCTTATATTTTGGCTTGTATATTTTCTTGTATCTTGCCATGTCCCCTGAGGACCTGGATATGGATTATGTCCCTAGGATTTGAGGACGAGATCTATCCCGAGGTATACGGGACCGCAGCAGGAGCTGATCCAGGAGATGTACCGCCATCTGAGGATGAGGTGTTAGCCGAAGACTTTTTATGAGCTTCCATGTTTCATGCTCAGTATTTATTTATTTCAGTCTTTTATATTCTGGTCTGTTGAACCATTGTATTAGATATTTATCGGGTTGTTCCCCGAAGCACTTTGTTGAGACTAGCTGATGATTTACATTCCTTGTTTATTCTGTGGATCATATTTTTATCTTGTGTGGATGAGATTAGTTGTGCCTTGATTGTCGTATACTTTGTTTTACAGCTTAAGTATGCCCTGATGGATCCATTAAATTGGGTTTGTCCATCGGTGCGTGCTGCTGGCCATTGCCACGTATCTGGTCCCTCGGTATTTTGGGACTGGGGCGTGACACGACTGGCCATAGGTGTGAGCAACACGTGTAACGATATTTAGCTTAGTTGTTATTTCTATAGAGACTTGCATTCTAGTACGAGATGTTCACATCATATTCACGACTTGTACATTTACATTGGACGGAGAGGACGATTAGTAGAAGTATGGGACACCCACCTCCTTTATGCAGATACCGCGTTCTTCGGAGCGATACAGACGTATATATATTGCAGATACCTCATTCTTCGGAATGATAGACGTTACCGATATCACGTTCCCTAGAGTGTTGGACGTTACTTGATGATTTTGCAGATACCACACTCTAGAGAACGTTGGACGATATGCCTATGCCTACCCATACGTACCAAGATTGTCCTCAAATTGCATTCACTTAGATGGTTAGCACACCCCTTTTATTTATTCAGTATTTACTTTATGGCATATTTTTGTGTATCTTGTTATGTCCCTCTGAGGACATGGTCCATATCTAGATATGGACGAGCAGGAGTACCCGCAGGAGTATGGACCTGGACCTGACACGACTTACCAGACTGAGGAGGTCTTACCTTCGGAGTATCTGTGATTTTATTACCGCTGTTTAGAGATCCTTGTTGCTACTTCAGTATAGTCTTTTTGTAGTGGATTTGTTTCCACTTGACTATCAGACTTGATACTCATCTTTGATATTCAGTTATTTTTCAGCTCTTTATTCCTACTTATTATTTGTGCTGTGGATGAGATACAGATTGTGTGTGACTTGTTGTGACAGTATATTACCACTGGTGAATTGTATATTCATGAACAACGTACGTGTGTATACGGTTTCCATATATTGGAGTTCGTATACATACGACTGGGCGTGTTACGTATTCCTAGTCCTACGTATTTTGGGAATGGGGCGTGACATACGTATTTTGGGATTGGGGCATGACATATTTTTTTTTGGTGGCCCATGCAGGTCAAGAATATATTATCTCGGTTACGTAACTGTACCGAACAAGCCTGCGTATAGGAATAGAGTATAAGGATCGCATCCATGCTTGACTAAAACCTCATTCTTCCTTTCAACTATCCTATGTTTGGAGAAACAAGTTTTACGCCAAAAACTCTTTTACCCTTGTTGGCGTAAAAAGCTAAAAGACTACTTGGTTGGCGTAAAAGCCAAATGACGGACTTGTTGGCGTAAAAGGCCAAACTATGAAGAAAATTTCCCCTTTACGCCACGACTATGACAACTGCGTATGACACGAATCCCTTTTTAAGATCATATCATGCAAGCCACGTATGTGACTGCCCCTGCGTAAACTTAATGATTCCTGAATAAAAAGATAACCAACTAGAGTAGCCGATTAGGCGTAAACTGCAAGGATGGTGATGTGAGCGTATTAGTCATATTTTTAGCTTTCCCAGTCATGACAAAGGATAAAATCTCATGCATTAAATGTAGAGATATGCCTAGAGCCCTGTGCAAGAAACAGCTTTTGACGTGGCATCTAATTTTGTATTATCTTGAGCATAAAAACTCATTTCTGTCTTGAGCGTAAAAACTTATTTCGGACTTAAGCGTAAAAGCTCATTTTCGTCAAATGAAGAATAGGCAGCGTATTCAGAAGACTCAATTTTCCTTTGAGCGGTGTATCAAATATGTCACTAAACGACAACCTGGATCTCTGTACAAAATCATCATTACAACCACCCTCTCGATCATCGTGCAGTACTTTTGTCAGATGTCAGGTTCACTGAATTATCTGACAAATTCATCCGAGGAAATACAAAGAGTTTCTCGTACAAACTTTACGCTGCATTAAAAACAACGTATGTTAGACTTTACGCAGGCAGACTCTTTCACAAACTTTACGCAGACAGATTTTACGCGCAGACCTTTTAGGCAGATTTTACGCGCAGGAGATATTTTACGTGCAGAATTTTTTACGAAGATTTTACGCAAAATATTTACGCAGATTTTACGCACGCAGAACTTTTACACAGGCAGATTTTATGCTGACTTTACATAGGCAGATTTTACGCAGACTTTACGCGGGTAGATATTACGCAGGCATATTTTTACGCAGACTTTACGCAGGAAGTATAGCAGACTTTTACGCGGTTAGCTTTGAAGCCATGTTTTACGCCGACAATTTTAAATCTCTATTTTTTGCGGATAGCTTCGAATCTCTACTTTACGCCAGATTGTTGAAACCTCTACTTTACGCAGATAATTCTGAAGCCCTACCTTACGCTTCTCTGCTTTACGCGGACCATTCTGAAGCTTTACTTTACGCGGACCATTCTGAAGCTTTACTTTACGCCAAAACTTCCTTGAATCACTGTTTTATGTGGACAGCCTAGTAACCTACTTTACGCAAATAAATTTTGAAGCCCTATTTTACGGAGGGAGGGACTTCAGGTATGTTGGGGGTTTTGACTGAAAAATACGCGGACAATTCCCCAGCATAACTCATGCTTCTACATCCTATTTAAAAATTGCATCCTGCTTGATTCATGTGCTTCCCTAATAATTCCTTGAGTATAGCCCTGCTAGAATATAGGAATCCCTGTTGATGGGATGATAATTAGGATAACACTCCTATTAAGAATACAACTAGGGCATTAACACATCACTAAGTTTAGGATACTTAATGAACCCTAGCCTTCCTTATGAAACCTAGCATCACTTACCTATAGGTTAATTTACCATTATCCCTTGACATGTTTATGAATGACTTGGGAGTAGTATAAACGCTACTAGAGTTAGATAGAGATTTGACCATAGTGTCGATCCTAGTATTGAGGAACCAATAGAAATCCAAGGTTGAATATTAGGACTAACCTAGCTTTTCATAATGAGATAGTACTAGAGTATTACAAACCTTAGCTTCTTGACTTGATATTAGCAGAACAGTATCTTAAGAAGCCCAGGAGAATAACTAGAACATTTCTCTTAATCCTACCTCCAACACAGAGATTAGCAACCATATTCCCTCAAGAAACCATGACATTATCTAGAGTCTTTCTATCTTTATGACTTGTTCCTCTGAACCTTTAGCACTCGCTATTGTGCGACGACTAAATTATGCTCTTCTTTCAACTCGTGCCACCTGACACTCCTGACTATAGACCAAGTAATTTTTATTCTATGTTAGGATATATAGTTTGCTAAGATTATAATTGTAATTTTTAATTTTGTGCTTAGTAGTTAGAACCTGACAGCTGAGTTGTTCATTTAGACTGTGATCATTACCCTTTAGTCGTAGATCCCGTAATTTGTATCCATAACTCGATACAGATTATATTCTATTTCACTAGAGAGCCAGTAACCCTTTCATTCTTAATGTTGACACCTTTATTCTATGAGCACTATGACTAAGACTTAAGATGACCGTTACCTATATAATACAATAGGAGACCTTAATGAGTACCAAGATCTTTTCCTTGTGTACCCTAATAAGAGTTTCTACTTTATTTATAAGTGCAAGATTATTTTGTAGATTTCCTATAAGACTGTCACAGTATTAGTTTATTTTATAAGTTGGGTAGTATACCTCACAACCTAGTATCACATAGTCCTTGTGATCCATTGATAAAGTATAACCGAATGACACCTACTATATGCTGGCATAAGACAATAGTGTTTATCTAGACTGTAGAACTTGGAGGCCAAACCCTATTTGGTCAACTAGAAACTTAGACAAGGAGTTAGTATGACAACTGTAGAGACTGAATGAGTCTTATCTTCTTTGTGAACTTGAATTAATTTGTAAACATCCCTCATCATAATCTAGCGTATTTATATTTTCTGAACTACCTTGACTTATGCTGTTGTTACAGCCTAGTTTTGCAAGCTTATTCTTTTATCAAGCTTGTTCATATTATATGTATTAATGGATGCATACATTAAATACATTTCAGAATTAGTGTATTACGGTCTGATCAACCATAGTGCGCTTGGTTCGCCCTTCGCAATACTACTTTACGTGGATAGAGATATATAGTGATTAATAGACAAATGTACTTACCCTCTAAATATGTCTAAACGTATTGTATCAGTTACATAACTATATTGATACGAGCATGTGAATAGGAATTACCAAAATAAGATTTCAATCCACAACTGTCTTAACAAATTCCTATTGAATTCTTTAAACGCCTTGATCCCCACACTTCTAATCTAATACCTCCCCTTTTAACTCTTGATTATTGTCTTCTGTCTTCTCTTATTTCGGAAAGGCGAAACCTCGTGCTTAGTGTAAGAACAAAAAATGTATTGTTTCTGTAGCCATTTTCTGTTTGTTTCTTGTGAAATTACCAAACTCTATTATTAGAGTTGATTTCAGTTTAAAACTGTGCTACCTTTAGAAAGACTTCACTACCTACCTATATTT
Organism: Iris macrosiphon; assembly: GCA_036927795.1. Lineage (NCBI taxonomy): Eukaryota > Viridiplantae > Streptophyta > Magnoliopsida > Asparagales > Iridaceae > Iris > Iris macrosiphon. The sequence continues at coordinate 207,067,449 of JAYESA010000004.1, forward strand.
TATTTTATTACTTTCCTGATACATGCATCACTATGGCAGCATGAAAATGTTTGCCTCATAACTTTGGTCAAGTTCAGAACTCAAGTGTTTCGAATGAAGAATGTATCATTTTGCTATCAGGGGTCTAAATATATTTTACCTGGATAGATAATTGACTGACTCCTGAATAGATAGCAGCACCTATGACTAGGTTGACATGTAAGGATCAAGAATTCGTATGGACCGACGAGTGTCAAGCCGCTTTCGAGGAATTGAAGAAGTGACTGACCACAGCACCAGTATTAACTATTCCATCAAGATCAGGAAAAAGCTTGGAATACGTATTGATGCAGCATGGCAAGATGATTGCATATGCATCTAGACAGTTACGAGTACATGAGAAGAATTATCCAACTCATGACTGGAACTTGCAACTATTGTATTTGCTCTGAAGCTATGGAAACATTACTTATATGGGAAACGAGTAGAGATCTATATAGACCACAAAAGCCCAAGTACGTCTTCATGCAGAAGGAGTTAAATATGAGGCAACACCGATGGCTTGAATTGATGAAAGATTTTGAGATAGAGCTACATTATCGCCCAGACAAGACTAACGTTGTAGCAGACACGTTAAGCCAGAAACTAGCAGCTTATTTCTTAACAGTACAGAGAGAATTATTGGAGGACTTGCAGGAGCTTGGCATTGAAGTAATTTTACCCGGAGCAGATGGGACATTACGATGTGGTGATCATTTTTATGTTCCAAATGGAGAGATTCGATAGGAGATGATGACAGAAGCTCATAGTTTGATATATTCTATTCACCTACCAGAGGCACCATTCGATATAGAGGGTACGACAAGTTGAGTCCAAGGTATATTGGACCATTTGACGTGCTAGAGAAAGTGGGAAAAGTGATATATCGACGTGCGCTACCACCATCACTTGAGGGAGTACATGATGGATTCCCTGTGTCACAACTCAGGCAAAATGTGACAGACAACAGTCATGATCTCGACCATTTGGAAATCACCATTGGGCCGAGCTTGTCATATCAAGAGCAACCCATGGAAATCCTTGATCGTCGAGAGAAAGTATTGAGAAACCAGTCTATTCCTTTGGTTCGCGTGGCATGGAAGCAGGGCGCGCCAGGAGAATTTATATACGAGCGCGAGGACGACATGCGCAAGCATTTTCCAAACCTATTCGTAGACCAAGGTATGAAATTACTTTATTAATTTATACCTTATGCCATCCTTGACTCTCTACCATGGCTTAGTTTTAATTTCGAGGACGAAATTTTTATAAGTTGGATAGAATGTAAAACCCCTAATTCTGAAAACCGTATTAAATTATTTATTTTAATTATGAGCTAAATAGAGAGAATAGATTTTATTTTAAGGTGTTTAAGCATTTAGAGGATTTATGGAGCCTTTATAAATTTTTCCTAATTTATTTCATGTAGGAGACCCTTTGGACAGTTGTTAGCTCAACCGTATACACCAATATAATTTTTAGAATTTTCTGTGAATAGATATGTGTATATATATATAGGTATAATTAATTAAAATAGAAATTTCTATTGGATCTCTACCCAAAACCCAAACCCCAACTCCTAAACCCACTACCCGCTGGAACCCACAACCCATTAGGAGAAAAATATCAACAGCAGCAATAGTAAACCAACTTTGCTTTTGCTTCTTTGTGCGTGTGAGACACTCATTCCACCGCCTCTAAACTATAGTATTACCATACTCTCCTCAACCGCAACCAAAACCAATGAAAAGAAAGGAAACAGCAACATCCTCCACCGCCTCTTATCCCTATATATTACAACTCTTCTAAACCCTAACCTACTTCTTCTTACACAAAAGATAAACACAGTTTTGGACGTGTAGTATACAGATTTCTTGTCCGACAAGTATACCTTGCCTTGTTGTACTATTTAAATTCTGAATTAATTTTTGCATGTTTATTTTATATAACTGTACGCGTCCGAGAGAGACTCGGGTGCAGTCAACGAATGTGTTGACGTTAAGGTCTGGTGTTTGACCTAGTGTCTAGTAGACCCACCTAAAGTTGTAGAGTTATCAGTATGAATCCCCAGGCCTTGACACGTATCATTTTACGTCACAGAGTGAGTTCATGTAGGGACGCGTGCCTCATACTCGACTGGCCATCGGTGTGAGCAATACATGTAACAGTATTTAGCTTAGTTGTTATTTCTATAGAGACTTACATTCTAGTACGAGATGTTCACATCGTGTTCACGACTTGTACATTTACATTGGGCGGAGAGGACGACTAGTAGGCGTATGGGACACCCACCTCCTTTATGCAGATACCGTGTTCTTCGGAGCGATACAGACGTATATATATTGCAGATACCTAATTCTTCGGAATGATGGACGTTACAGATACCACATTCCCTAGAGTGTTGGACGTTACTTGATGATTTTGCAGATACCACACTCTAGAGAACATTGGACGATATGCCTACGCCTACCCATACGTACCAAGATTGTCCTCAAATTGCATTCATTTAGATGGTTAACACACCCCTTTTATTTATTTAGTATTTACTTTATGGCATGTTTCTATGTTTCTTGTTATGTCTCTCTGAGGACCTGGTCCCTTTCCAGATATGGACGAGCAGGAGTACCCGTAGGAGTACGGACTTGGACCTGACACTACTTACCAGACTGAGAAGGTCTTACCTTCAGAGTATCTGTGATTTTATTACCGCTGTTTAGAGATCCTTGTTGCTACTTCAGTATAGTCTTTTTGTAGTGGATTTGTTACCACCTGACTATCAGACTTGATACTCATCTTTGATATTCAATTATTTTTTAGCTCTTTATTCCTACTTATTATTTGTGCTGTGGATGAGATACAGATTGTGTGTGACTTGTTGTGACAGTATATTACCACTGGTGAATTGTATATTCTTGAACAGCGTACGTGTGTATACGGTTTCCATATATTGGAGTTCGTATACATACGGCTGGGCGTGTTACGTATTCCTAGTCCCACGTATTTTGGGACTGGGGCGTGACATACGTATTTTGGGATTGGGGCGTGACATATTTTTTTTTGGTGGTCCATACAGGTCAAGAATATATTGTCTCGGTTACGTAACTGTACCGAACAAGCCTGCATATAGGAATAGAGTATAAGGATTTCATCCACGCTTGACTAAAACCTCATTCTTCCTTTCAACCATCCTATATTTGGATAAATAAAGTTTTACGCCAAAATCCTTTACCCATGTTGGCGTAAAAGCCAAATGACTGTTGTTGGCGTAAAAGCCAAAAGACTGTTGTTGGCGTAAAAAGCCAAACTATGAAGAAGATTGCCTACTTTACGCTGCAGTTATGACAAATGCTACCTACGTTCAATCTGCGTATAACACGTATTCCTTTATAAGATCATGGCATGCAAGTCACGTAGGTAACTGCCCCTACGTAAACTTGATGATTCATGAAAAATAGATAAACCAGTATAGAGTAGCCTGATTAGGCGTAAAATATAAGGATGGTGATGTGAGCATATTTGGCACAGTCTTAGCTTTCCCAGTCATGACCAATTAGAACTAAATCTCGTGCATTAAATGCAGAGATATGCCTCGAGCTCTGTGCAAGAAATAGCTTTTGACGTGGCATCTGATTTTGTCCTGTCTTGAGCGTAAAAATTCATTTTTGTCCATGTAGAATTGGCAGCGTAATCAGAAGACTCCATTTCTTCCTCTTCTTACATGCGTAAAAATAACTTGTATCAAATATGTTACTAAACGACAACCTGGGTCTCTGTGTAAAATTATCATCACAGCCGTCCTCTCGATCATCGTGCAGTACTTTTGTCAGATGTCAGGTTCACTGATTCGTCTGACAAATTCATCCGAGGAATACGAAGAGTTTCTCGTACAACTTTACGCTGCAACGTATTTCAGACTTTACGCAGCAGATCTCTTTACGCGCAGAAACTTTTTATGCAGACTTTACGCCGGAAGAATAGCAACCTTTACGCGCAGACTTTACGCAGCAGATCTTTTACGTGCAAATCTTTTACGCGCAGACTTTTTACACAGAATTTTATGCAGGCAACTCTGAAACCATATTTTACGCCGACAGTTTTGATTCTCTACTTTACGCCAAACTACCTTGAATCTCTATTTTACGCGGACAGCTCTAAAGCCCTACTTTACGCTTCTCTGCTTTACGCGGACAGTTCTGAAGCTCTACTTTACGCTTCTCTGCTTTACGCGGACAACTCTGAAGCTCTACCTTACGCCAAACCACCTTGAATCTCTGTTTTACGTGGACATCTTAGCAACCTGTTTTACGCCAACTACCTTGAAACCCTGTTTTACGCAGGGAGAGACTTCATGTATGATTGGGGATTTTGACTAAAAAATATGCGAACAATTCCCCATCATATTTCAGGCTTCTATATTCTCTTTAATGCTTGCATCCTGTTTGATTCCTGTACTTCTTCTAATCGTTGCATACATCACCTGCAGAGAGATGGATATGCAGAATGGATGTACTATCGCCGATGGTGACACAACTCCTTGGGTCAATGGTCAGACTCAAGGAGGGACCTCAATAATTCCTAGACTTTCGGGATCAGATGGACAGATTCATAATCCAGTTCCATCTGATCTTCCCATTTCACGTAATAGGAACCTTCCAGTCTCATCGATATCGCAGGATGGCCAGGCACAATTATTCCAATTCTTCCAGATGATGATTTAGGAACAGAGACAGCAGGCAGCCGAGCAGAGGCAAAAATTTATGGCAGCACTTGAGAGGATGGCTACACAGGCTACTGTACCAGCTCAAGCACTAGCTCCAGTACCTCGAGCTAGAGTTGGTTCAGTAAAGGACTTTATACAGATGGGTCCAAAGCCGTACAAAGGCATTGAGAGTCCAGAGGAGACTACCAACTGGATCACTCACACCCAGAAGCTATTGGAAGCATCGCAGCTACCTACAGAGCTGTGGATGACGGGTGTAAGGACGCTTCTAGAAATGCTCATCATTGGTGGGAATCCATGGAGCGCCAGCTGGGTATATACCAGACTTGGGAGCAGTTCTTGGAGTGCTTTGAGAGGAAGTACTTCCCGGACACCGTCAGAGATGCATTGTACGATCAGTTTCTCCACCTGGAGCAGGGGAACAGATCAGTGGACGAGTATGATGCCGAGATTAGTCGCCTTAGTAAATATGGCATTGCCTTGATGTAAACCCCCTCGATTAATTCTATAGATAGTCAGGTTTGGATTGGGAAAATTTTTGGTTTTAGCAGCAGATGTTGAGGTTTAGAGTAGAGTTGAGTCTGACTGTTATTTTAATTCATTTAATTAAAACCCTTGGCGCGCCCTATCATTGCTAAATTATTCGGAGCCCAATATCAGCCCATAAATCCCATCGGACTATTGTACTTCTGACTTGACTCGCCAAATTAGGCACTGGACTTTTTTGTCACTTAAAATCAGTTTTCGTTGTGCTCTAAATTAATTGCACAATTTTCCGAAAATCGTAACCCATATTTAATTCCGTGTCGGACACCTGTGTCGTTACTCTCAATTTTGAGATACCAAATTAACCCGTTGAGCCGGACCAACTAAAGGGTCCAAGACTGACTCCAAGCTCCCACCATTTTTGACCTTTGCGTCATTTCCGGATTTTGACCCCAAGTGCCCCCATTTAATTTAAAAGCGCGGGACACTTTAATTCTATTTAAATCGTGGATACCAATTTTGCCTAATCCTATTTTAATCCTTAATAAATTCCGATGGCCATTAAATTAAACCCGTGCCAAACCCCCAACACCCCCTCGCCATGCAAATCATCAACCGTAATTTTCTTTACAATTTTGGCGTTATTTTATGTGTTCGTACAATTTTCCGAATTTAAGGGGCTAAGTTGCAATTTATTAATTATAGGTGCCCTCACCCCATTGGCCAAGACCAAATGGAGAGGTTAATTATGTTGGACCGGATTATACCCTCCCCCACTCCACTTCTCATGAAGAAATGATTTCTCTCATGAGAAATCTTAGCCTCCATTTTGAATGGGCTAATCTATACCCTCTATCCATTCACCACTCCCAATAAAACATCACCTCACCCTCACAACTCCCCAAGCAGGCCCTAATCCCAAGGAACCTAGAAACCCCCCCTCACTCTCTCTCTCCTCCTCCATTTATTTCTCCGTGCAAAGAACCTCCTCCCTCCATTCTTCTTCTTCTTCTTCTTCTTCTTCTTCTTCTTCTTCAACTCTTCTTCCTCCTGAAGACCGACAGCCGACTCCGGCCCGACTCCGGTGCTGCCGCCTCGGCTCCGGCCAACCGACCCCCGCGGCAACTCCAGCTTCAGCCTCGACCGACCCGACTGAACCGTCTCCGCCGGACTGTGCAGACCGAGCAGCCCCCGCGGCTGTGCTCTCCCGACCACAACCGATTGGACCGAGCAATCATCCCCCCCGTGGCTGTGTTTTCCCTCCGACCGCCCCTGTGCATCAGTCTGCCCCGCCGGCCAGTGCAGCCCGCTCCGGCCCGACAGCAGCTCCCCGTCCGTCCGGCCGACTGTGCGCCGGCTGCTGCCGACAGCATCTTGACGACCTGTCCAGCCCGACCCAGCACAGTCCCGACTCCATGGGACAACCACCCCCGTCCGGCCAGACTCTCCCCCGATCGGCAGTACAGTGCCCCGACCTCCGGCAGTGCTGTGCAGAGCTTCCCCGCCGGCTGTGCAGGGCTCCCCCGCCGGCCTGTGCACTCTCCCGCCGCTCGAGTTAACCCGTGGTCGACCCCGCGGCTGATCCCGACCCCCCTGAGCAGCTCCGGTCTCGACCCATGGTGCAGCCATTTCCCCCCACTCCGGCCGGAGCACAACCGCTCCGCAGCACCCTGACCCGCTCTACTGTCCAGCGTTCCCCTCGACTCCGGTTCAGACCCCCGCAGCACTCCGTCCGACCGCTTCGGCAGTGCAGCTCCCCGCCTGCTGCCAACGTGATGCAGCTCCTCCCCGTCCGGCCTGCTCCTCCCCGTCTGCTCTCATCACCACCACCCCAAGCTTTCACCTTCACCACCACCGTTGCATCACCAACCTCCCTTCACTCCGGCGAGCATCGCCGCGAGCCTACTGATGTGCAACCGCACCACCCTCGACTGCCACGAGCACTCCTCCGGCCAGCATCAACCACCTCTCCGATGTGAGACACTCCCCCTTTCTCAGAAGTTGTGTATTTATTATGATTAAGGTTTAATATTGTGATTAAGGTTTAATATGGTGTTTAAGGTTTAATATTGTGATTAAGGTTTAATATTGTGATTAAGGTTTAATATGGTGTTTAAGGTTAATATTGTGATTAAGGTTTAATATTGTGATTAAGGTTTAATATAGTGTTTAAGGTTTAATATTGTGATTAAGGTTAATGCTGAATTTAGGTATGATATAGTTAGTTAGGGGTTTGAGCTATTGAAATGAGATTGGGGTTTCAGTATGCTATTGATATGTGGTTATATTTTATCTTCATAAGTTTTGAAGTAAAATTATTGATATACATTAAGTAGGGATGTGAGAAATATTAGATCTTGTTTGGGGTTATATTCGTATTGGGAATTTATTTGAGGAAATTGCAGGGTTAATAAATGCTATGTCGAGATGTTAAGGTTTTTCAATTAATTCATGCATTATTGAGTAGGGTTGATATTGTGCATACGTTTAAAATGCTTGAGGAAGGATGGTGATATTAACACATTGATTAATACCAAGGAGCAGATTTAATTTATAAATGGATATCGATCTTTGAGTAAATATTGGGAGTTGATGATAAAGTTGTTTAAGGACATAAATTATATATATACGCATATTGGTTATTGTTGTTTTAGCTGTTGTAAACTATTGCCAAGTAATAAGTGATATTAAAATATCGATGGACAATGGGAGCAGGTGCTCGATCATGAAATAGGTATGATATCAAATGATGAGACCGTGATCGAGGACAGAGAATATTAATTATATATTTGAGCTTGAGACGTCAACGTGCGTGTTAACATCTGTGAACACTGAGGTTAAACTGAGGATTGGATCAGGGTTTGATTAACTGGATATCGTGATTGAGGTTGGGTTTGATGATGTTGTACAGGGGATTAGTAGAGTAGATGTAACGTACACCGAGTCAACCTTGGTCAAATCCTCTAGCATTGTGTCCCTGTGACTTATAATTAAGATTGTAGCATATACTAGACGTGTGTAGCATCTTATTTTTGTCGCGAGATAGTTTATTGATTTTGGTTTGTATCTATCTCTAGGTACTGCGGGACCTGAGGACTTGGACGTGATACCGGATCCTCGTCATCAGCAGCCGGACGCAGGCAAGTGTACCTTGCCACCCTGTATTTCAGTTACAGATATTTATTATTTCGTTATGTACATTGTGCACGTATTATTGCTGACGTTCGGTACTTCACGTCCGGTTCACAACCGGGTGAAGACGTACGTCGTAACGTCTTAGGAAGATTGTTGGATGATTCGTAGCATCTCGATATGCGTACCTGAGTTTATCGACACCCCAGGACACACTCATACACTGTGATCATGACAGATTCCTATATCATGATACTGACATCATGACCAAAGACTGGGACGACCTTAGGGTCGCGTCTGTTGAGTTATTTCCGTGTGTCGAGACTGTTAGATAGAGGTTCAGGTTCAATGCACCATCGTTGACCGCTTGGGAAGGGGAAGACAGTTACTAGACGCTTGGGCTCCTCTGCACGCGCTTATATATGTATATGTAGTGATCCTGTATTCTGGAGTAGTTGTATCACCCGTGTGTCTCTGTGCTCGGAGCTACGATATGCCCCGTGTGTCTCTGTGTTCGGAGCTACGGTTTTATTTTGGACAGCCCACGCGTCGAACATTGTCTTTAAACTGTGTCACACTAGTTTGGTTATGATAGAGTACCCTATCGTGCACTTATACTTTCTGTTTACTTGGCATTGCTGTATTTTTGTACCTTGTTACGTCCCTCTGAGGACCTGGTTCCCTGCCAGTTTTGCAGCATAGATGATTACGGAGCACTTGGAGATACTGAGGGAGTGGCATGTCTTGCAGGCACTGTACCAGGTACTTACATTATTTCTACCGGCATTATGGTTACTTATTTTACATTGATTATTCATCTGCTATTGTAGCCTAGTTTTTATAGACTCATACTTCTTCTCGAGTCTATTCGAGTTAGTATGTTATTGGGTGGCCAACTCTAGCACATATAGCTCTTTCTTGTATACTGTTGTACATTGTGGATTGAGACATAGAGGTTTACATTTATGGAATATCTATATAGTGCCCTTTATATTATAGCTTATACGTATTCGAGTCAGACCAGAGTCTGGTCGAATGCGTAGCTGGCGTGTCACGTATTCCTGGTCCTACATATTTTAGGACTGGGGCATGACACCTGATACCAGATGACTTGGCTAAGTCTAAGAGATTTCATCGCGGACTGACTCGAGCTCCAACACTACACTAGCTCCCAGTCCCCAATCTCTTATGCCGAATTACTGACCGAAGCCAGATTGCAAGAAACCATCATCAAAGGAAAAAGGAGGTCAGCTGAGGACATAATAAGGACCGGTAAGGATACAACAAGGAGGACCTATCAGATATCCTTTAGATCAGCAACAACAGTACCAGCACAAAGCAGGACCATACCAGATCCCAGAGAAGCCCCACTGCAATTATTTTGGGAAACGCAAATATTTTATGAGGGACTGTCGAACTCGCTTAGGACAATGTATGAGATGTGATTTCGGACAACATGTGATGAAAGATTATCCTATGCAACAGGCATTGACACTTCCACTGACAGTTCAGAGGCTAGTGCTTCAAGCACCGAAGCCAGCTCAGCAAATGATGAGACCAGGAGCACCTCGACCTCCAGCAGCAGGGGGATTTCAGCGAGGACCACCGCTACCTGCACAGGAGTATCAATTCGCGAGAGCCAGACAGGGACAACCACCGAGGAACGGACAAGCTTTTGTAATGGAAGTGGATGACATGGATCAGGAGATTGATGTCATAGCAGGTATCACTCTTGCTTTTACTTTTCTTGCTATGATATTGTTTGATACGGGAGCCACCCACTCATTCATATCATCTAGTTTTATTGCCAAACACAACATTGCCTCTACACCTTTATCTAGTTATGTTAGAATTCTTACCGGAGGAGGAGTGGTACCTATTAGTCGAATTTGTAGACCGTGTCCTATAGTGATATGTGGCAGAGAGATGAATGCCCGACTCTTAGTCCTTCCTATGCCAACTTTTGATATTGTGCTTGGAATGGACTGGCTGAGCAAGTACCACGCTTTCTTTGATTGCTTTGGAGGAAGCATTCTTTTCAAGGCACCAGGCCAGCCTGAACTTGAGTTTGCACGAGGATCCACAAAAATCCTTGATGGTATGCAGCTCGCAATGGACGATGTTGTCTATCATCCCATTATTTCAGAATTCTAAGACGTCTTTCCAGGAGAATTGCCAGGACTACCCCCAGATAGAGACATAGAATTCTCAATTGAATTAACACCGGGAGCAGCACCCATAACATCACATGTTTATAGACTGGCGAAGAAGGAGATGGATGAACTGAAGACACAATTGAAAGAACTAGAAAAGAAAGGTTTCATCCGACCAAGTGCATCACCCTGGGGAGCACCAATGTTGTTTGTACCAAAGAAGGATGGGTCAGTGCATATGTGCATTGGCTATAGAGCCTTAAATACAGTAACAGTGAAGAATAAATATCCACTGCCATGCATTGATGACCTATTTGATCAACTTAGTGGAGCCAAGATATTCTCAAAGATAGATTTGAGATCGGGATATCACCAGGTGAAGGTACGGAAGGAGGACATCCCGAAGATCGCATTTCGGACAAGATATAGGCACTACGAGTTTCTGGTCATGCCATTTGGATTGATCTATCTATCTTTATGGACTTAATGCATCGAGTCTTCCATCAATATTTGGACCAGTTCGTGGTCGTCTTCATAGATGATATACTTGTCTATTCGAAGAGCCACGAGGAACACGAGAAGCACCTGCAAATTATTCTAGAAACCTTGAGGAGAGAGCAGTTATATGCAAAGCTCAGTAAATATGAGTTCCTCCTGGACAGAGTCTCATTTCTTGGACATGTTGTTACAGGAGATGGTATTTTTGTTTATCCAGAAAAGATCTCGGCAGTCGAGACATGGCCTGTTCCTAAATCAGCAGCGTAGGTAAGAAGTTTTCTTGGACTTGCGGGATATTACCGACTGTTCGTAGAGAACTTCTCAAGGATAGCAACACCTATGACTCGGTTGACTTGCAAAGATCAAGAGTTCATATAGACTGACGAGTGTCAAGCCACTTTTAAGGAGTTGAAGAAGAGACTGACTACAGCACCAGTATTGGCTATTCCATAAGGATCAAGAGGCTACGTAATCTACAGTGACGCATCAGGAAAAGGTTTGGGATGCGTATTGATGCAGCATGGCAAAGTGATTGCATACGCATCTAGACAGTTACGAGTACATGAGAAGAATTATCCAACTCATGACTTGGAACTTGCAGCCGTTGTATTTGCTCTAAAGCTATGTAGACATTACTTATATGGGGAACGAATGAAGATCTATACAGACCACAAAAGCCTCAAGTACGTCTTCACGCAGAAGGAGTTAAATATGAGGCAACGTCGATGGCTCGAATTAATGAAAGATTTTGAGATAGAGCTACATTATCACCCAGGCAAGGCTAACGTTGTAGCAGACGCGTTAAGCTGGAAACCAGCAGCTTATTTCTTGACAGCACAGAGGGAATTATTGAAGGACTTGCAAGAACTCGGCATCGAAGTAATAATACTTAGAGCAGACGGGACACTAGGCAACTTGCAAGTACAATCATCACTAGTAGAGAGAATCAAGGCAACATCTTCTACAAACGCCAGATTCAGAAGATTAAAGGAAAGGACAGAGGCCGGAGAGCAGACAGGACTACGTATTCATAATGAAGGGACATTACGATGTGGTGATCGTTTATATGTTTCCAATGGAGAGATTCGACAGGAGCTGATGACAGAAGCTAATAATTCGATATATTCTATTCATCCTGGAGGCACCAAGATGTATCGTAATTTACGACAGCACTTTTAGTGGCATGGAATGAAAAGAGTGATAGCTCGCTTTATAGCTAAATGTTTGGTATGTCAGCAAGTAAAGGCGGAGCACCAGAGTACATCAGGGTTATTGCAACCACTCCCGATTCCAGAATGGAAGTGGGATCATATCACTATGGACTTCGTCACGGGCTTTTCCAAGAGTCCAAGTGGTAAAGATGCAGTATGGGTAATAGTAGATAGACTCACCATGTCAGCCTATTTCTTACCTTTTAGAGTTGGTCAATCTACAAAAGCTTTGGCTGACTTATATATAAGGCAAATCGTGAGATTGCACGACATACCAGTCAGCACCATATCAGACATGGATTCGCGCTTTATATCGCACTTTTTGAGGAGCATGCAAGAGAGTCTTGGAACTCGTCTGAAGTTCAGTACATCTTACCACCCGCAGAAAGATGGGCAGTCAGAGCGTACTATTCAGACATTAGAGGATATATTGAGGGCTTGTATGTTAGACTTTGGAGGATCATGGGAGGACCACCTACATCTTGTGGAGTTTTCTTACAACAATAGTTATCAAGCGAGTATCCAGATGGCTCCGTTTGAAGCATTATATGAAAGAAAGTGTAGGTATCCTGTGTGTTGGAGTAACGTGGAAGAACGTTAGATTCTGGACCAGAGTTGGTGGTCAATACCGTAGAGACAGTTAAGAAAATACAAGGGCACTTGCGAGCAGGATAAGACAGGCAAAAACAGTGGGCAGACCTTCATCGTCGTCCCTTGGAGTTCAAATAGGGCGATCATGTCTTCTTGAGGATAACACCTACCAGAGGCACCATTCGATTCGGAGGGCGCGGCAAGTTGAGTCCAAGGTATATTGGACCATTTGACGTGCTAGAGAGAGTGGGAGAAGTGGCATATCGACTTGTGCTACCACCTTCACTTGAGGGAGTACATGACGTATTCCATGTGTCGCAGCTCAGGCGATATGTGACAGACAACAGTCATGTTCTCGACCATTCGGAGATCACCATTGGGTCGAGCTTGTCATACCAAGAGCAACCCATGGGAATCCTTGATCGTCGAGAGAAAGTGTTGAGGAACCAGTCTATTCCCTTGGTTCGCGTGGCATGGAAGCATAGCACGCCAGGAGAATCAACTTGGGAATGCGAGGACGACATGCGCCAATGTTTTCCGAACCTATTCGCAGACCAAGGTATAAATTTACTTTGTTAATTTATATCTCCTACCATTCTTGACTTTCTACCATGGCTTAGTTCTAATTTCGAGGACGAAATTTTTTATAAGTTGGGTAGAATGTAAAACCCCTAATTCTAAAAATTGTATTAATATTTTTATTATTTATTTATTTAGTAGTTATGAGCTAAATAGAGGGAATATATTTTATTTAATTTTATCTGAGGTATTTGTGCATCTAGGGGATTTATGGAGCTATTATAAATTTTTCCTAATTTATTCCATGCAGGAGATCCTTTGGACAGTTGCTAGCTTAATGGTATGCACCAATATAATTTTTAGAATTTTCCATGTATGTATATATATAGATAATTAATTAGAAAGAAATTCCTATTGGATCTCAACCCGAAACCCAGACCCTCTATCCTAAACCCACTACCCGTTTAACCACTACCCGGACCCGTTAGGAGAAAAAAATATCAGCAGCAGCAGTAGCAAAAACCAACTTTCCTTTTTCCTTCTCCATGCGTGTGAGCCTTCTCATTCCACCGCCTCTTATCTCTATTATTACTAAACTCTCCTCAACCGAAAACCAAACTAAGGAAAGAAAGAAACAACAGAAGCAGTGGCTTTTGAGACCACTAAAATTTACCCTACCGCCTCTTATCTCTCTATATATATATTACATCTCTCCCAAGCCCTAATCCCAGTTCTTCCATAAAACTTAAACACCGTATTGGACGCTTGCACTATACAGAACTCTTGCTCGGCAAGTATACCTTGGCATCGTACTATTATTTACATTCCACATGATGCCTGCATATTTTATTTCTGCTTATTTAGTTCATTTATTGCTATATAAATTGTGCGTCCAAGGAAACTCGGGTGCAACGACGATGTCGTCGTAACATATTTTATTTATATTTTGGACCTACTTTATGAGACCACCCCATGATTATGGAGTATCATTAGGTTCATTGGCCGTGACACAGTTGTTACACGAGTTGTGAGTCTCATATAGTTCACAGACTGCGTGACAGGTCTGGCCTCCTGTACGTATGGGCTGTGCGTTAGGGATGACTGCTAATAGAAACTTTGTATGCTAGTAGACCTGGCAGTTATTTAGAGGTTTATCGTATCATGGATGTGGCATGCTTAGAGCATGGGATGGGGAGAACAACAAGTAAGGTATTTGGGCTCCTTTGCACTTTCTTTTTATGTAACCTGTACGCTCCACCGGAGATACGCGGTCATGATGACCCTATACTACTTGGCGACCTCTGCCGTTCAAAAGACGACATGCTTTGTAGGCCCCTGATTCTCCGAGAGAATCATGCCAATCCCACTATATGGCCAGATAGCCCACTTGGTGGAAAGTTATTCTCAAACTGCATTCACTTAGATGGTTAGGCGACCCATTTGATGTTTATATTTCAGTACTTATTGGCATGTTATTATATATCTTGTTACGTCCCTCTGAGGACCTGGTCCCTTTCCAGATATAGATGAGCAGGAGTATCCACAGGAGTATGGACCTGGACCTGACACTACTTACCAGACTGAGGAGGTCTTACCTTCGGAGTATCTGTGATTTTATTATCGCTGTTTAGAGATCCTTGTTGTTACTTCAGTATAGGCGTTTTGTAGTAGATTTGTTTCCCCCTGACTATCAGACTTGATATTTTAGGATTGGGGCGTGACAGCAGCGCCAGTTGTAGCTGACATTGCTGGACCTCAGGACTGTCCGGAACCTCCACTTTCAGATGATAAGGGTTCCATCCTACAGATATCAAAATTTAAGAAAATATGCCATACTACCTTTAAGGGGACCGAAGACCCTTCCGTGGCGTTGGATTGGCTGGTCGAGTTAGAAGACCACTTCGAAGTGCTCCACATGGACGAAACCAGGAGAGTCGTTTGCGCCCAGCTTTAGCTCCGTTTAAATGCCCATGATTGGTGGGATGTGCACAAACAAGCTTTATTGAGTGAAGGTGGTGCAACGATGATCTCCTGGTCAGTGTTCCGTAAGGCCTTCGAAGAGGAGTATCTTCCACCCGCCGTCTGCCGCGAGAAGGAAGACGAGTTTACATATCTATAGCAGGGAGACATGACCGTGCGGCAGTACGCTTTAGAATTCAATAGACTTGCAAAGTTTGCTAAGTCTCACATTTGTGATACAGAGACACGTGCACGAAGATTTGAGATAGGACTGCGACCTTCTATTCGTGCCCACGTTGTCGTTTCTCAATACCACACCATGCGTGAGTCCCTAAACCATGCCCTCTCTCTTGAATTGCAGTACCCACCAGTTCGCACCGACGCTGTACAAAATCTCAATCACAAGCGTCCTAGCAATACAGGTGGTAACAATGCGCCTAAGCGCTCCAATAACGACGGTAACAAGGGTGCAAATCAGGGTAAAGGTGGCGAGCTTGTTTGTCACCGATATAATCGTACTGGACACATCGCTCGAAACTGTCGAGTATTTAACGGATCGTGCTTTAAGTGCGATCGTCAGGGGCATATGGCAGCGAACTATCGGGCAGGTGGACCTAACCAGCAACAACAACAAAACCGTGTGCCTCAGGACCAGGGGCAAGTACTTCGAGCGAATCAAACGGCACAGCAGAACGCTCAAGGCCGAGTCTATGCTCTGACTCGGGATGAGGCACTCGCATCAAACACGACAGTGTCAGGTATATTACTCTTCAATGATGTACCTGCTCGAGTATTGTTTGATTCTGGTGCCACATACAGTTTTGTGTCAACAAACTTTGCTAGGGAACACAAATTCATTCAAACCCCGTTAGGCCTAAGGCTTAGCGTCAGTACACCGTCAGGCACGAGCTTGCCTGCAGATTCAGTTTGTCGTGACGGCTACATTTGCATCGGAGGAAGGAAATTATCACTTGATGCGATAGTTCTAGACATAGGGGACTACGACATCATTCTGGGAATGGATTGGCTTGGCACTTGTTCAGCTACTATCGATTGTACGAAGAAGAAAGTCGTGTTTAGTCTTCCTGGCGAGATCAAATTTTGCTATTCGTGCAGTCCACAGTCGAAAGGGTCGAATGCCTGCATGGTGATATCAGCAATGTCTGCTCGACGGATGATTCACTCCGGCTGTGTAGGGTACCTGGCTTCCGTTCGAGACACTCAACAAGATTGCACAAATATTGAGTTCATTCCCGTTGTGGCAGATTTTCCCGACGTGTTCCCAGACGAGTTGCCCGGTATGCCGCCCGATCGAGAGACAGAGTTCACTATCGATACATTCCCAGGAACGCAACCGATTTCCAAATATCCGTATCGAATGGCACCGGCAGAACTAAAAGAGTTAAAAATTCAGCTACAGGAACTGCTTGATCGTGGGTATATTCGGCCTAGTGTGTCTCCGTGGGGTGCACCGGTACTGTTCGTTAAGAAAAATGATGGTTCGATGCGACTCTGCATCGACTATCGGAAATTAAACAAAGCAACTGTTCGAAACAAATACCCCCTCCCCAGGATAGACGATCTTTTTGATCAGTAATAAGCTGCAATAGTATTCTCGAAAATTGATCTCCGTTCGGGTTACCATCAGCTCAAGATTAAGCCGGACGATGTGCCAAAGTCAGCCTTTCGCACTCGCTACGGCCATTATGAGTTTTTGGTAATGCCGTTCGGTTTGACCAATGCCCCTGCCGCCTTTATGGGTTTGATGAACCAAGTATTCCGGCCGTACCTCGATAGATTTGTAGTAGTGTTCATTGATGATATCTTGGTGCATTCGAAGAATAGGGCGGAGCATGCAGAGCACTTGCGGACCGTGCTACAAACCCTTCGAGACAACAAGTTATATGCGAAACTGAGTAAGTGCGAATTCCGGCTGAGTAGTGTATCTTTCCTTGGGCACATCATTTCTGTGGGAGGTATTTCAGTCGATCCAAAGAAGGTGGAGGCCATCGTCGAGTGGAAGCGACCTGCATCCGTTAGTAAAATTTGAAGCTTTCTCGGGTTAGCAGGCTACTACAGACGGTTCGTAAAGGATTTTTCTAAACTAGCATTGCCTCTGACTCGCCTCATACAGAAGGGAGTCGCGTTTGAGTGGTCCGCCGACTGCAAAACTTCATTTCAAGAGTTAAAGCATCGCCTAACCTCGGCCCCGTTACTTGCACTACCCGACGAGACTTCGGGATTCCAAATCTTTAGCGACGCATCAGGGCAGGGCTTAGGGTGTGTACTTATGCAGCAAGACAGAGTTATAGCCTATGCATCCAGATAGCTAAAAAAGCACGAAAAGAATTATCCTACGCATGATCTGGAACTGGCAGCAATTGTGTTTGGGTTAAAGTTGTGGCGACACTACCTTTACGGAGTGCCTTATCGAATTTATACCGACCACAAGAGTTTGAAGTACTTGGTCACCCAGGCGGATCTGAAACTATGACAGCGGCGTTGGCTAGAATTGATAAAGGATTATGACTTGACGATAGACTATACACCTGGCAAGGGGAATGTGGTAGCGGATGCGTTAAGTCGGGTCTTTGCGGGATCTCTGTCCGTCGATCGCTGGTTACAAAGAGAGTTAGAAGAAATGGGCATCGAACTCATGATTCGTTATCGCGGTGCGCGGGTTGCTCAGATGCGATTTATACCTAACCTGATAGAGAGAGTCACATCTACTCAAAGAGACGACCCATTCCTCCGAAAAATGCGGGAGCAGGTTCAAGCGGGGAAGGCAAAAGACTTTGCAGTAGATGAGAATGGGGCATTGCGAGTGAAGGGAAGGCTATGCGTCCCCAATGATTCAGAACTCGAAAAGAAAATCCTTATAGAAGCACATTACCCAGCCTATACTATCCATCCCGGGAGCACGAAAATGTATAATAACCTTTGCACTGTCTTCTGGTGGCACGGCATGAAGAAAAAAGTGGCACTCTTTGTGTCGTAATGCATAACCTGTCAGAGGGTGAAAGCAGAACATCAGAGGCCGGGCGAAGAAATATAGAATCTTGCTATCCCGGAATAGAAGTGGGAGCACATCAGCATGGACTTTATTGTTGGCCTGCCAAGGACGCAACGGGGGAACGACTCAATCTGGGTTATCGTCGACCAGTTAACCAAGTATGCACACTTTATTGCCATTAAAAGTACTTGGAGCGCCGATCGCCTAGCCCAGATCTACCTTGATGAGATAGTCCGGCTGCATGGATTGCTAGTTTCTATAGTATCAGATCGGGACAGACGGTTCGTCTCACGTTTCTAGGAAAGCCTTCAGTCGTCGATGGGGACCAAGTTGAAGTTCAGCTCAGCCTACCATCCTCAAACAGATGGCCAAACAGAGCGGGTGAATCAGGTACCAGAATACATACTGCGTCTCTGCGTGATCGATTTAAAGTCAAGTTGGGACGTCAACCTACCGCTAGCCGAATTTGCTTACAACAACAGTTATCAGTCTAGCATCCAAATGGCTCCGTATGAGGCGCTGTATGGGCGGAAGTATAGGTCACCGATCTGCTGGGATAAAGTTGGGGAAAGAAAAATCCTTGGGACGGAACTGGTGGAACAAACAGTCCAAAAGGTTCGGCTGATTCGAGAACGGTTAAAAGTAGCACAAAGTCGGCAAAAGAGCTATGTCGATGTTCGTCGTCGCCCCCTTGAGTTCCAAGAGGGGGACCATGTATTTTTAAAAGTCTCGCCCATAAGTGGTGTTATGAGATTCGGAGTAAAGGGAAAGTTAAGTCCGAGATTCATTGGCCCGTTTAAAATTCTTAGACGAGTCACTTCAGTTTCTTACCAAATTGCATTGCCGCCAGCCCTATCAGAAGTGCACGATATTTTTTATGTGTCTCAGCTTAGAAAATATGTGCATGACCCGAACCATGTAGTAGATTTTGGTCAGTTAGATCTGCAGGCAGACTTGTCGTACGTCAAAGAACCCGTGAAGATCTTGGAGCGTAAGGAAAAGCAGTTACGGAATCGGCCAGTATCGCTAGTGCGCATTCTGTGGCGGAACCACGCGATCGAAGAATCGACGTGGGAACTCAAATCTGATATGAGGGAAAGGTTTCCCTCATTGTTCCTTAGGGGTAGGTTCTATTCCTAAGTTTTGGGACGAAACTTTCTATTAGATGGTTATGATGTAATGCTCCATTCCCCCTATTCGGGGAGCGCGGCCAAGAAATACTTAAGACCGTCCAATCAGGACAGATTGAATCAAGATCATTTCCTCGTTATTGATTGATTTTTTCGGAATCAGGTCCCATATTCAACGGATCGTGCCTCAAGGAAAGACTCGACGGCAGAGTCGAGAGGGGCCTTTCTGTCACTACCACATTCCAAAAACAGGGGTATTTTTGACTTTTATATATATTTGAAATTGTGTGTATTTAATTTAAATAATTGTGTGAGATGTGTATTTAAATATATTATTATATACAGTGTTCATTAATGTTTGAGCTGGTAGACTTGACCTAGAAGCCCACTAGACGAACACCTGACCGAATTATAGGGTTATGTATTTAATTATTTTATTTAGAATTTAATTATTGGGATTTTGATTAATTATCGTAATTTTATTTAATTGTTGCGCCTTACCGTTGCTTCGATATTTGGAGCGCTACCCTAGCTTTTGCCTTCCAACAAATTTCACAATCTTGCCCTAGACTTGCCCGCCTTCCATTCTGACCTTTTTGTAACTCATAATTATGCTCTCTTGTGCTTCATTTTAGCCGCACAATATTCGTCGCGGACGTTTATTTAATTTCTAAATAAATTCCAATTTTCTATCGTTGTGCGTTCTAATCGAAATTGAAGGCAATCTTGACCCATTTTTCGTGCAACCCAAATTAGGATAATATTCTATTCTGACTCTTCTTCACTAATGATAATTGTGACCCGACCTAATTTTGGCCCCATGTACTCCTAATTAATTTTAGAACACAACTTGCATTTATTTCTAATTAAATTGGGGATACCACTTTGACTAATCCCGTTTAATCCCGACTTAATCCAAATACCCCGTTAATTAAGCCCTACAACACACACAATATCCCCTCACCCTACAAAACACCAAACACCTAATCGCCCACCAATTTTTTATTATTTTCTGTGTCTGTGCAAATACCCAAATTTAAGGGGACTAATTTGTAAATATTGTATTAGGTGTCAACACCCCATTGGTTCAAACCAAATGGAGAGCCCAAATATTGACTAGCTAATAGCAACCCTCATCCTTACATGAAGGAATTCCTCCATGTCAAATCCTGACCACTCATTCAAGATGGGTGTATCAAGACCACTCATTTCCCACTCACCATCCTATTTAATGTCCCATCACACACCCTTCCCAACCATGACCTAATCCCCAAACCTAGGGAAGCCCCCATCATCCTCCCCTCACTCAACCGTAGTCTCCTCCTTCTTTTTATATTTTTTCCTTTCTTCTTCTTCTTCTTCTTCTTCTTCTTCTCCTTCCTTTTAAAAATTAGAAAGGGGGGAAATCTCCACACCCACTGTTCACCGGGCACCCCGGCCCTCAGCTACTGCCGACCCGCCAGAGCATCACCCTGCTCCACCATCCCGAGCGCTCCTCTCCTCACTGCTCACCCGGCCCGGCGGAGCCCTGACCCCGCTCCCGGCCAACTTCTAACTCCGGCGCACACGAACCATCACCACCACCACTGCATTCCCCCCGACCTCCTCCAGTCTCCAGTCACCCCACCGCATCCCTCCGACCTCCTACTCTTTTTCCCCGGTGACCTAGCTCCACCATTAGAACCACCACCACTGCCTTTTTCCCCCGGCGGCCAACCCGGAGCAGAACCATCAACCCGCTCCGCCTGAAGCCCGCGGCTTCTTCCTCTCCTCCCACTGTTCTTCTCCGACTGCTGCTCCTCCCCTCTTCACAACTCCGACGAGCCGTTCCCCGAACCACCACCACTGCCACCTCCGCAGCTACAGCCCGAGCTCCCCGCACCTCTGTTCGTCCTCAGCCGAGTCGTTCCTCCCTGCTGCACTCCGGCACCACCACTGTAACGACCCACTCCGCTCGACCCGGAGGGCCGATTCAAACGGCACAAGTATAGCTATTCAACCGCCTTGCCCAGCGAGATGGCTCATTCGATGCAAAGACATTTATGCTGGAAACTTCAAAGAAGTCAGACTTAGGCTATCAGAGGCGCATCCGGAGTCTCGCTCGAACGATGCGATACATCGCTAAGGTGGGTGGCCCCGGTGAACCTGTCTCTACTTAGCTGCACACTAAGAAAATGAATGTTACATGCTAGTTTACAGGCGATAACCTTTGCATACTAATAAAAAAGATGAACGCACATAGCTAAGGGGATAATCCTGCCTTATCACTGTATAGAACATGGAGATTTTACTTGCTATTTGCGTAGTCGGGATTGTTGAGTTGGAATGTAGTAATTTCCTTCATATATGTTATAAAGTAGTGTGAGTTCATATTGAGGCGTTGCACCATATGGAACATGACACAGGATGGAGTAGAAATCATGTTGCATGCATAGACGAGGAAGGCTATCAAGTAGTCGTTCAGAGTCAGGAGATGGAAGGAAAGAAAGGTACTCGGGATATGCAGATCACTGAGGCAGTCTCTAATGAGAGAGCTGCGTAAAGAAGAAAAGATCCGAGTGTAGTCCTCGGCAAGGATTGATCCGAGAGTTGTCCACGGCTAGGATTGGAAGTGGGGGAGTAGTTGCATGGTCACGGACAACTGGTTGAGCACCAGGTAGAGAGAGTCCTTGACATGATTGCTGAGGCATCCGAATCGTGTTGGCCCGGGAGGACAGTGTCAGTGTAGTCCTGGCAATACGCTAGCTGATAACTAGCGGGCGAGGGCAAGACATCCAGCAAGGCTTGCTACCGACCTGGATGGGCGTCGACTCGTTAGACGGCTAGGAGGCCCAGCAAGGCTAGCAACCGAGCTGGGAAGACGGCCGTCCATCGCAGATTATGTCCAATATGGCTAACAGAGCCAGTGACCTTCATATAGATAAGTTATGTTTGCATAGCGGCTATCCGCATTGAGAAAAGAAGAAACGGGTAGGAGTACGTTTGTACGATATTTTGCATAAGTAGAATGGATGCACGGTATCACACATAGTTCTAGTGGAAAAGGGGTCTTGTGAGGCAGAGTCACGGTATAACACTTGGGTTTCATAGTTGCTCCTTGTTATTTCGTAGATCATTGTGTATATTGCTGCATATGACAGGGAAGGCCAAATGGTAAGAAATGGTAAGGTGAACTCAATTGTTCATTATTATGACACCCTTGAGCTGACACGGAGATTATTTTCTTTATATTGCCATGTAACTGATCCTAAGGTAAAAGAATAGAAAGACAACGAAACTAGTCGGTGCACATAACTAATGAACGTGCTTGTTTTGTGGCGTGGGCGAGAGGCCTCCCCACCAGTGCATTCAATGTACTGATACCCAACCAGTCTGCATGCAGGGTGCAGGGGGAACTCGTACAGATTCGAAGATCGCTTTACGCAATGAGGCGCCGGACCGCACTTGGCATCTTGGAGCATGGCTCACGGTCCTGGAGCTCACATATATGAGACATAATGTATGGGAACATCATCATCCAGATCGTTGTATTGGTTCTAAGCCTAAGGGCATACTCATTGTAAGAAAGAAAGAGAGAGAGAGAGAGAGCGTGAACGATTTGTAATCTCGGCCTAGCGCCGCTTGTAATCTTTACTTTATATCAATAAAGAGCTTGATATGGATTCAATACTTGTATTCGTTTTATGTTTTCGCTATGACGACTCTGTGAACTAGTTATCAACGGTCGTTTCGGTATTTGCCTTGCGCGGGTGCAACCCCAGGCTCGCGCGACATCACGTCCCGATGGAAACGTACGTTCCGCGGGAGCGCTGGCGCGGTGATTCGTGCCTAGTAGGGACGGCCGATTCCGGCGGGAGATCGGGGCGTGACATATTGGTATCAGAGCACGACTTTAAGTCCTTGAAATTCGTTTTGATTCTCTCAGTTTTGAACTTGTGTATTAAAGAAGTGGTAGATGCTCTCTCTCGATGCTTCGACGGATGTTTCATACAATAAGTCTAAATATTTTCAAAAAGTGCGTGTGAAATATATGATTGCTTGAACGGGATTATGATGCGTGGGCTTTTGTCCCAACCTATGAAAGACCTTGTGAGAGTAGACTCGTGTTATAATCGACAAGTTATATGTCTATATGAAAATACCAAGCGAGTAGAGTGCGAGATAAGAATATCGTTTAGACAGTGGTCTATGCACATGACCTTTTGGCCAAGTTGTGTAGAGTATCGTGCACCAAGACCTTTGGTGCAAGTGAGTTGCAGCGAGATTTTGGTATTGTTCAGATAAGAATAAAGTTTGGCTTAGGAGGGAAATCGATAGAGACGTTATCGGAGTGTCGCTAAGGCGAGTAATGGGAATCGTGTGTGGAATTTTCAGATATAGTTGGACGGTTATTCATAGCGATAAGTTATGATTTACAACATATTTGTATGGTGGACTATCAATAGGGGTACATACGAGATTGGAATCATTAGGCGATAAATAGGGATCGTGTTGGAGTTCTAAGAAACGAATTGGGAATACGAGTGAAGGATACGAACGCAATTCAGGAGTTAATAGGATGACTCAATTCCTGAGTGGTGTATGCGATAAGTCCCCTGTTCAATTATACGAATTATGGATATAACGAGTTGTATAGATTCATGGAGTATAACTCGAACCCTGAGTGGTGTATTGGTTGGCTTAGAAGTATTCGAACAAATCAGGGATTTCGGAGTATTAAGCTAGTCTAGCAACAAACAACGAGATTGGGTAAAGCCTTGATATAAATAAAACAATGCCTAGCAAGTAAGCGAACTCGAAGGAAGCATGCAATATTTGGTTCGAACGAGTTACAATGAGTTGAATAAGGGATAAGGCATACATCGAATAGGAATTCAGGGCAATTGAAATTGATATCATGGTTGAAAAAACTTAGAGGATTGTACGAGCAATTTTGAGTTGAAACAAGCGAATCAAAAACTTGAGTTGAGATAGAATAATCGGGTATGCGATCGGAATTAGTGCAATTGGAAATAATGGAGCGAACGAATGATAACGTGCATAAAAAATTTGGAT
This sequence comes from Iris macrosiphon, assembly GCA_036927795.1. NCBI lineage: Eukaryota > Viridiplantae > Streptophyta > Magnoliopsida > Asparagales > Iridaceae > Iris > Iris macrosiphon. The sequence continues at coordinate 207,091,934 of JAYESA010000004.1, forward strand.
TTGAGTAGGATATCGCTCAATAGAGTTCGGTTGAGTACGAATGCGATGATTCCAAAATTTGGGAGATTTTTAGACCATAACAATGGTTGGAAGATATGTATGGATTGATGGAAGTTAGTAAAATTATGATTCTGATGGATCGAGATAAGCAGTAGCAGATTTGGCTTGGAGTTTGGAAGAACGATCTTGAAATCAAGTTCAGAAGGATAACATTCGAAATCTGTCCCAGCGAGAATGATTATCCTGCGGGAGCGCCGGCGTGGTGATTTCACGTACGACGGGGATAATCGAACTCAAGAGAACATATTCGGTGGTTATTTCAAACGAACTCGATGAATGGAATATATCAAAATAGAATAGACGTGGGTTTGGGATTTGAACTTAGTTGGTTGAGGAATGCTAAGAGTAGACTAAGAAATGATCAAATGGTAATATTAAAGTTGGACGGTTTGGTTAGGCGAACTTGGATGGCGGTAAGAACGGTTGTTAGAAGAACATGGCTTGGTGGATCAATGTACAACTTGGGATAAAATGAAAGATGATGATAAGGTGTCTGTTCGTTTGAGGATAACCATAATAATTGAACTTCTTGTCTTGTGCGGGTACAACTTCCTACTCGCATATGCGTCACGTCCGGATTAGGACGATCATTCCGTGGGAGCGTTGGCGTGGTGATCTCACGTCTAACGGGGATGATCGAACTTACGAGAGACCGGAACGTGACAATTGAAGGATCATTTTGACTTGTGGTTCGATACGATAAGACAAGTTTTAGGATACGAATGAATCTAAGGATTTTTGGTGAGGAGTTAGTCCAGAAACGTGAAGTAAGAGATGTTGGACGGTTTTATGAACGGATACTCAGATTGTGCTGGACGACTTAGAGTTTATGATATACATCGATGATTTATAATGGAATTATGGCTTAGTGATACAAGCATAGAAAAGGATAGATTGGTGAATTCTATCAAACGTAATGAAGAGATAGTATGTGCGAATCGATGGGTTAGACCTACAATGTGGGCGTATCGTCGGTTTCGTTGAACGAGCGTGTTGGTGTGATAGGATGATCTGTGCTCGATGTTTAAAAATCTGAGTGAAACGAGCTTGGGTAGAATACCCGTGTAAAGGAACAATGGTTTGACCTTAGGGTATTTGGGGCGAGCATTGTGCAACGCGGTTGCACGATAAGTCACAAACTTGAACTGTACCTATGACCTAGTGAGCTGACCTAGTGGCTAGGCAGACGACCCTGTGCCATGAGTTGAACTTGAGTGGTTGACTTCAGAGTATCGTTCAGGAAGAATGATAGAACTGGGGCAGTGATACTTAGAGTTAGGATTTGAAATTGGGAATATACACTAGCAACGTTCGCGTTAAAACAAACACAATGCGAGATAGAACTCGGGTAATAATTGATTTGGTCGGATCGGTTATGTGACGGTGAGAAATAAGACGGTATTAGAGAATTGTCGAACGAAACTTTCATGATTAGAATTGGTGATATTGGAGATAAGTTGGCATAATGAGTTGGATCGTTGCTTGGTAGATGTGCGTTGCTACTAGTAATGCTAAACTTGGATTTGGGTGAGATTGGAGTAGACGATAACTAAATCAAACCAGAGTTCGATCATTCATATAGCAGAATGATCCGCATTTCGAAAGATTTTCACGAGTAGCTTGTCAGACTTAGCTGTCACTAAGCTTGGTTGAAATACACATATTTGGGGGACGCTTTGAATATGGGTACGATACAGACTTAGCGATATGCATAACTCGGATGCAGCTGCAAATGAAAATGTTCGAACTCGCATGGATAAGTATGGCAACTGAAATAGGTTAGCCTCAACCTAAACTATCACAAGGGAAAGATTGTATCGTTTCCCGTGCTATCGAGATAGTTCTGCGCTAAGGCGCAGTGCGAGACTGAGTTTGGGAATGCAATAGTTGTATGAAGGGTTCATTCGGATAAAATGATTAAGCACTAATGTGAAAGGAACGAGTAAAATAAATATTGAGTTAAGTTCGATTGAACCAAGGACTTGAAGGATTAGAGCGTGCCCCAGGTGGGCAATTTAGCTCTGTGCTAAGGCGCAATATAGACTGAGCCAGAAAATGTAGGATTGGGTGCGAATTACTTAGCGAGATTGGATGGTGACTTAGAGAGATTTGATGCAAACGAGATTGGAAAATTAGCCGAGATTCAAGCTTTTGGGTTAGGCGTAAAGATGGGTTTCGATAGGCGACGTCAAGTAATAGGATCAAATGCGTTGGGTTCCTGTGGAGATAACATAACAAGTTGGGCAAGACCACCCAATTATAAGTTGTAAGTGTCCATTGAGTTATAGAATACCATGTACTTGGGCATTATAGCCATGCACCAGGTGCAGTAGATTTTGAGTCGGGAGTGCAACAATTGAGTTGGGTATAGCTTGATAAGCATTAAACGATAGAGTTGTTTGATGAGAATTGGCTAACATGAGCGTAACGCATGGTGAGAAAGTAAATAAATGATTGTAGTATTGAGACAGTCCTTGAAGGTTAGACGAGATGTATAGAGTTGGTTTAGAAGTTGTGCGATGGTACGAGTTGCGCTCAGGAAGTCTCGAGGACGAAACTTGTTCTGAGTGGTGTATGATGTAACGACCCACTCCGCTCGACCCGGAGGGCCGATTCAAATGGCACAAGTGTAGCTATTCAACCGCCTTGCCCAGCGAGATGGCTCATTCGATGCAAAGGCATTTATGCTGGAATCTTCAATGGAGTCAGACTTAGGCTATCAGAGGCGCGTCCAGAGTCTCGCTCGACCGATGCGATACATCGCTAAGGTGGGTGGCCCCGGTGAACCTGTCTCTACTTAGCTGCACACTAAAAAAATGAATGTTACATGCTAGTTTACAGGCGATAACCTTTGCATGCTAATAAAAGAGATGAACGCACATAGCTAAGGGGATAACCCCGCCTTATCACTGTATAGAACATGGAGATTTTACTTGCTATTTGCGTAGTCGGGATTGTTGAGTTGGAATGTAGTAATTTCCTTCATATATGCTATAAAGTAGTGTGAGTTCATACTGAGGCGTTGCACCGTACGGAACATGACACGGGATGGAGTAAAAATCATGTTGCATGCATAGACGAGGAAGGCTATCAAGTAGTCGTTCAGAGTCAGGAGATGGAAGGAAAGGAAGGTACTTGGGATATGCAGATCACCGAGGCAGTCTCTAATGAGAGAGCTGCGTAAAGAAGAAAAGATCCGAGTGTAGTCCTCGGCAAGGATTGATCCGAGAGTTGTCCTCGGCTAGGATTGGAAGTGGGGGAGTAGTTGCATGGTCACGGACAACTGGTTGCGCACCAGGTAGAGAGAGTCCTCGACACGATTGCTGAGGCATCCGAATCGTGTCGGCCCGGAAGGACAGTGCCAGTGTAGTCCTGGCAATACGCTAGCTAATGACTAGCGGGCGAGGGCGAGACATCCAGCAAGGCTTGCTACCGACCTGGATGGACGTCGACTCGTTAGACGGCTAGGAGGCCCAGCAAGGCTAGCAACCGAGCTGGGAAGACGGCCGTCCATCGCAGATTATGTCCAATATGGCTAACAGAGCCAGTGACCTTCATATAGATAAGTCATGTTTGCATAGCGGCTATCCGCATTGAGAAAAGGAGAAACGGGTAGGAGTACGTTTGCACGATATTTTGCATAAGTAGAATGGATGCACGGTATCACACATAGTTCTAGTGGAAAAGGGGTCTTGTGAGGCAGAGGCACGGTATAACACTTGGGTTTCATAGTTGCTCCTTGTTATTTCGTAGATCATTGTTTATATTGCTGCATATGACAGGAAAGACCAAATGGTAAGAAATGGTAAGGTGAACTCAATTGTTCATTATTATGACACCCTTGAGCTGACACGGAGATTACTTTCTTTATATTGCCATGTAACTGATCCTAAGGCAAAAGAATAGAAAGACAATGAAACCAGTCGGTGCATATAACTAATGAACGTGCTTGTTTTATGGCGTGGGAGAGAGGCCTCCCCACCAGTGCATTCAATGTATTGATACCCAACCAGTCTGCATGCAGGGTGCAGGGGGAACTCGTACGGATTCGAAGATCGCTTAACGCAATGAGGCGCCGGACCGCACTTGGCGTCTTGGAGCGTGGCGCACGGTCCTGGAGCTCACATATATGAGACATAATGTATGGGAACATCATCATCCAGATCGTTGTATTGGTTCTAAGCCTAAGGGCATACTCATTGTAAGAAAGAGAGAGAGAGAGAGCATGAGCGATTTGTAATCTCGGCCTAGCGCCGCTTGTAATCTTTACTTCTTATCAATAAAGAGCTTGATTTGGATTCAATACTTGTGTTCGTTTTATGTTTCCGCTATGACGACTCTGTGAACTAGTTATCAACGGCCATTTCGGTATTTGCCTTGCGCGGGCGCAACCCCAGGCTCGCGCGACATCGCGTCCCGATGGAAACGTACGTTCCGCGGGAGCGCTGGCGCAGTGATTCGTGCCTAGCGGGGATGGGCGATTCCGGCGGGAGATCGGGGTGTGACAACCACCACCATCATCATCAACTATCACCACTACCACCACCCTAACACCATCAGCTCCCTATCCTCTTCTCCGAGCAATGCCACCCCGACTCCGGCCAACCACCGTCGAGCCAACCACCTGTGAGCATCCCTCTTCCCTCCTTCATTTGATTAAGGAATCGATAATATAGTGTATATACGTATGTATATATATACGTATTTGGGTGTAAATGTGTGTATATATGTTTCATATTTATATGCGTATATATATATATATATATATATATATATATATATATATATATATATATATATACAAACATTATTAACATATATATATATATCGTATATTTCTCTATTTAAATATATACGTATTCAATGTATTCAATATTAATATATCCGTATATATATATATATATATATATATATATATGATATATGTTAATAATGTTTGTATTGGTATATGTATATACCTGTATATAACGTAAGTATTATTTTGGTATATATATATATATATATATATATATATATATATATATATATATATATATATATATATATATATATATATATATATATATATATATATATATATATATATATATATATATATATGTTTGTATTGGTATATATATATATGTAAATACGTATTTGGTATATGTATATACATATATATATATGTATGTATTTTGGTATATATATATGTACTGATATATGTATGTAGTATAGGTATATATTTATTGGTGTATATATATATAAATAGAACATATGTATATTTTCACTAATATATATATAAATATATATATATATATATATATATATATATATATATATATATATATATATATATATATATATATATATATATATATATACATATATATATATATACATATATATATATATACATATATATATATATATATATATTTAGTATATATATATATATATATATATATATATATATATATATATATTCAGTATATAATGGTTGTTATGTATAAATGTGTTATGTATATTTTTAACATATGTATATATATATAATATATATTTCTATATATACTTATACATATTTTGTACATAATTATTGATATACACTTATATATATTATGTACATATTTAATTGGTATATATATATATATATTCTGAGTATAAATGTATATTTATAATATATATATATAGGTACTAGGTAACCCGAGTGTAAATACGGATACCCCGTAACTACACATGACCTGTGACTCTATGAAATGTTAGTTGACTGCCACACGTACACTGACGTACTGGCGAGCCCCGTATCATTTTGATCGTCTGTCTTGCCCAACAATCACAGACGCGACGCTCGTGCAACTTGACGCACTTGACCCTAGTTGACTAGTGCCATACCTGGCATAGCCCCTGAGTTCAGTGTATTATGATTGTGTTAGTGTAGCATCTGATGCAAATGTTATATTTATGATATGTCTATAGGACTGTTGGTTCATCCCGGCGATACTCTGGAACAGGACATTGGTATTACCAGCTAAGGACCCAAGGCAAGTATATTCTCTGATAATTTCCAACTATTTGATAATTTCTATAAGTTCAGTATCTAGACATGTTACATCTGATCCTTGACACTGTACTACACGGACTAGTATATAGATTGGATCTTTAGTCATGAGATGTTACATTGATTATCGTATTGACATTGTACACGACATTGATATTTAGATCCTGTACATGATAGATTGGATATTGCTCGTGTATCGTGACGTGTCATGTTTGGATCCACAGTACTAGTTGGGGGCGGAGAAGTAGTTAGTGAGAAATATGATCATATCCCTATTATGCAAGTATAGAACAATGTAAGTGTTAATCATGCTCCTCACATATGATTAGCCAGACCATATAGCTCTCGTACATGTTCCCAAGACGATCACATTTCGAAACTACTATTTCAAACACTTAGAATAGTTACAGTTCTCTATTTTAGATCATATACTACATCACCCGTATATGATATTGTACCTTGTTCTCTTTATTTTATATATGCACTGACTGTATCATATTGCCTATATTGCATGTCTCTTTACATTGCATGTCTCTTATTTTGCCATTGTATTTATTCACTATCTTCTCTCAGTATATAGCATCACATGTTTATTGCTTTATAGTCCTTATCAATAAAATGGAACTGTTATTTGAGATTGTACTTTGCTCCTTCCTGAATGGAAATATTTTTCCAGACTATGCCTTAGAGGACCGGTATCCGACACTTTTTGGACCATATGGTGAGTAGCTACAGACTTGGACTTGGCAGTTCAGTTGTGATTCCGGGAGGTCTTGCCGGAATCACTAGTTATCTAGTTAGTTCTTTTAGTAGATCTTTTGGTACCGGATTTGTCTCCGGCATACTTGTTGAGACATGGATATTTGTTGAGTTAGATTATTTACATTTAGACTTGTGTTGTATTTTATTTTATTTCTTAGATATCTTATCGTGTTGTAGTTATATGATTGAGTATGTATTCATATTATATTCTGTCATCCGTGCCTCCTTATGGAGATTGGATGCTCGTGTGAGATTGCTTAGATAGTATCATGACCTTGACAGCGTTCTACCGCTGATGTTGCGGCGTAGGCTGGACGTACCTGTCACGCCCCGATCCCGAAAGGGTCAATCGTCCTCGCTGGATCCTTTACGGAACCGATCAATCCTCGTTGGGGCGTGATGTCGTACGAGCCTGGAGTTGCGCTTGTACAAGGCAAGAACTTGCAGTTATAGGAACCTATTTTGAAACATAATTTAGAAAACACATTCACAGAGATTTGAACACAAGTGCAGGAAGAAATATGCTTTTTCATTAATAATTCAGAGTAATTTACATAGAGTTTACATTGTTGCGTCTCTCGGCTACTTGATTTGCATTACAAAAGATAACTCAAAAGGCAGGGCGCGCTCCATCAGATAGTCCACTCCGTTCATACATTACGCCCTTGTATAGGTTGAAAGTCCAAGCCTCCAAAATGATCTGAATCCAACTATACTTCAAAAATAGAGGTGCTCCTAACGCCTCCTCGTCTATCGACTAGCGTTGTACTGTCTGAGTGCCCGAAATAGTTGCCCACAACGTGGGTCAGTACTCAACTTGTACTGGTGAGCGGGATGAACCCACTCGACTAAATCGACACTAGCTTATTAGGGGCGAGCATGCATTAAGATGACTTCTATAAAGAAGCAAGTAAATTCAATTCATATCAGTTGCATGTTTTGATAGGAATGAAAATAATATTGAATCCAACCAGTGCATCGATTGCTTACTCAACCGATGCACGCCTTCCCTGCAACAAAATACAAGTATGCTTACCATCTGCACAAGACAATAAATTAGCATGTGTTCTATTCTATGCGGTCATTGGTGTGATCGACACCTTAGGGACATATTTCAAGCATTAGCGGCGCGCCCTATCAGCCCGGGTAGCAAGCCCTGCTGGAGGTCCCGCAATGCATCATGACTAGCACGAATCAAATATTTCCCTCCGGATCGATACGGTTCTAGTGTCCCGGAAAGCCGTTTCGAGGAAATACCAAACCTTGTGCACAAGTTGTCCCAGACCATGCAAATGCATGAACAATTCATATATCATACAATGCATCGAAATAAACAAAAGAAGTTAAGCAGCAACATATATCTCATGCAACAGTTCATATTTTCTCAAAGCGGTATTCCGATTTTTGGTATCCCATAGTCCAAACTCTATCCGAGGCACTAGGCCACAACCAACGACCAATTCCTTTATAAACAAACTCAAGTTATAAGGTGTGCAAGCATATAGTAAAATTAGTCTATAATTCTCATGTTCCTTTCTTATTGGCTGGCATACATTGTGGCAAAGGATTTCCTAGGCGTCCAACCGGGCATCATCGAGTGAACATTTGAAATATTAGAGATGTGGCGTGAAGAAGTAGGAAAGAAGGGTCCAAACCACTCACTGGTTAAGGGAAAAGGTAGCTGAAACAAGGAATCCCGCCTAGCGACGATCAAACGTCAGTTACGCGGACCTGCACAGCACGAGCACAAATTAGAAATCTTGTCTATCCTTCCTTGCCGAACTCCCCAAGAATTAAAGCTCCAAACGATAAAACCAGCAGCAAAAACCAAGGAAATCGAAAGCAACACCAAATCAAAATCCCAAAGCGGCAATAAAGAAAACCAAGCAACCAAACATGAAAACTATTGGACTCGTTTCAATAGAGGCCTTTCCATGAGTTGGAAAGGATCATCGCATTTCGTCCGTGGCAAAAAGATGCCGAAGATCTAAGCTACGACTCAGACGGACTAGTCACAAGTCCAAATTATATAGTGCACATCCCGGTCGGATCAGGATTTGAGGCACTACATAATATACCACTAAGAAAAAATTTTGACCCAAAACTTAAGAACAAGGCCCTACCTCCGACTGAATGAACAATGAAGGATACTTCTCCTTCATCTCCGATTCCATCTCCCAAGTTGATTCCCCAACAGAATGGTTTTGCCACAACACGTGAACCAAGGACATTGTACGGTTGCGAAGTACTTTTTCCTTACGATCCAGGATCTGCATCGGTTCTTCTGAGTACGACAAGTCCGTGCGCAGTTCTAATTGCTCAAAGCTAACCACATGACTCGAGTCATGCACATACTTCCAAAGTTAAGAAACATGGAATACGTCATGCACTTCAGCCAAGGCGGAAGATAGTGCAATTCGGTACGCCACAACTGCCACTCGTTCCAATATCTCAAAGGGGCCAACAAACCTTGGACTCAGTTTGCCCTTCACGCCGAAATGTATCACCCCATGCATCGACGTCACTTTCAAGAAGACATGATCCCCGACCATGAACTCCAAAGGCCTTCTATGTGCATCATCATAAATTTTTTGTCGGCTCTGTGCTGTACGGAGTCTTTCCCGAATCAAGCGAACTTTCTCAACTGCCTGCTCTACCAGCTCTGGCCCGAGTACCTGCCGCTCGCCGACTTCGTCCCAACAGATTGGAGATTGACACTTTCGCCCATATAGTGCTTCGTACGGTGCCATCTGGATGCTCGATTAGTAGCTGTTGTTGTACGCAAACTCTGCCAATGGAAGGTGCGTGTCCCAACTAGTCTTTAAATCGATCGTACACAGCCGTAACATATCTTCAAGTATCTAATTCGTCCTCTCTGTCTGTCCGTCAGTCTGTAGGTGATATGCTATACTGAACTGTAGCTTGGTTCCCAAAGCAGACTGTAGGCTAGTCCAGAAACGAGATAAGAAATGTCCGTCACGGTCAGAGACGATTGAGGCAGGTACTCTGTGTAATCGGACAATCTCATCTATGTAAATTTGTGCTAACCGATCGACGCTCCAAGTAACTTTTATAGGAAGAAAGTGGGCTGATTTAGTCAAACGATCAACTATGACCCAAATCGTATCATGCCCCCGCGGCGTCTTCAGAAATCCCACGATAAAATCCATAGTGATGTTATCCCATTTCCACTCGGGAATAGCGAGGTTCTGAAGCTCCCCGTCGGGCCTCTAATGTTCAGCTTTCACCTGTTGACAAGCCATGCACTGTGACACAAAGGTCACCACATCCCGCTTCATACCGTGCCACCAGAAGGTCCCGCCAAGTCCTTGTACATCTTAGTGCTCCCATGATGCAAAGAATACTTCGCGTAGTGTGCTTCCGCCATAATTTTCCTTCGGAGTTCTGGGTCGTTAGGAACACATAGCCTCCCTTTCATCTATAAGGCCCCATCTTCGCCTGCCATAAAATCAGACGTCTTCTCCACCGAGATCAGTCCGCGTACCTTTGCTAAGAACTGATCGCCCTCCTGAGCTGATTTGATTTTATCCCGTAAACCCAGTTCAAGATGGAGTGGTGCCAGCTGCACTCCTTGGTGCCGAACTCGAAACTCGATGCCTATCGCCTCAAGATCTCGAAGTAAACGGTTGTCTATAGATAACGAGCCCACGTGCTTTCGACTCAGAGCATCAGCAACGACGTTTCCCTTGCCCGGTGTATACGCGATCGTTAGGTCGTAGTCCTTAATCAGTTCTAGCCAACGCCGCTGCCAGAGGTTCAATTCCCGCTGGGTGAATAGGTACTTGAGGCTCTTGTGATCGGTAAAGATTTTGCAAGCAACACCATAAAGATAATGCCTCCATAACTTCAGTGCAAACATAATTGCCGCCAATTCCAAGTCATGTGTCGGGTAGTTTTTCTCGTGCGGCTTCAGTTGCCTGGAGGCGTACGATATTACCTTGTCCCTCTGCATGAGCACACACCCTAAGCCGAGTCCTGAAGCATCGTTGTATATCTGAAACTCCTCTACCCCATCTGGAAGTGCAAGAATCGGAGCTAAAACAAGACACCGCTTAAGTTCCCGAAAGCTGGCTTCGTAGTCGTCACCCCATTCGTATGCAATCCCTTTCTGAGTAAGGCGAGTCATAGGCGAGGCCAGTTTAGAAAAATCTTTCATGAACCTACAGTAGTATCCCGCTAGGCCCAAAAAGCTTCGAACTTCGCTGGCTGACGTAGGTTGTTTCTAGTCCACCACCGCCTCTATTTTCTTCGGGTCTACGGCGACGCCTTCGGCCGAGACGACATGACCAAGGAACGCCATATTGTTCAACCAGAACTCATACTTGCTGAGCTTAGCGAACAATTGATGCTCTCGTAATGTCTACAGCACGATCTTCAGGTGTTCCTTGTGCTCTGCCTCGTTCTTAGAATATATTAGTATGTCGTCTATGAACACGATCATAAACTTATCCACAAACGGCCGAAACACGCGGTTTATCAGATCCATGAAAGCTGCAGGGACATTTTTCAAACCGAACGACATTACGAGAAACTCATAGTGTCCGTAACGGGTTCTGAAAGCAGACTTCTGTACATCATCTGATTTGATTTTCAACTGGTGATACCCTGACCTGAGATCAACTTTAGAGAAAACTGTTGCACCTTGTAGCTGATCAAACAAGTCATCTATTCTTAGCAAAGGGTACTGGTTCCGCACGGTCGCCTTATTCAGTTCTCGGTAGTCAATGCACAGCCGCATGGATCCATCCTTCTTCTTCACGAACTGTCACGCCCCAGTCCCAAAATATCGAGGGACTGGACACGTGGCAATGGCCAGCAGCACGCACCGATGGACAACCCAATTTAATGGATCCATCAGGGCATGCTTAAGCTGTAGTCTAATAGGAATTAGAATAATTGTTATAAGTCACAGGTTATTCTAATCTCATCCACAACAGATAATCATAGATCAAAAGCCAAAATAAAGCAAATAGAAATAACTATAAAATCTCAATAAAAGTATCTCGGTGAACAATTCGAGAACAAGTCTGATACATCAATGCAAATAGACAGGAAGTAAAGGAACCGAAAAAAGAAACAGAAATAACTGACTATATACAGCCACTGCTCAGGAGAAGTCCTCTGGTGCGAACTCGTCCTCAGGTCCTGGTACAGCTCCTGGAAGTGCTCCTGTACGGTGTATCTCTGGGTGGATCTCTTCGGCAATACCTGGGGACATAGTCCATTCCAGGTCCTCAGGGGACATAACAAGGTACAGATAATACAAGCCAAAATAAATACAGTGCAGAAATTAAATGAAACAGCAGGGTAAACTATGTAATCAACTAAGTGATATGCAAGTTGAGAGCATCACTAGAACTCAGGCTGAAACCGCTACAAGCTCTGTGTCGGGGAGCCGGTAGCAGTAATAACACGTAAAGGGTCTAGCTCTGCTGGAGAGTCTACAACCTCACAATAGTAGTGGATATATATATATGGATCAGCCTGTAGCCTGTGTGTCTCTCCCCACCCAATATAACCACGCATACCATGACCATAACATCTCATGTCTATGTCAGCGGGATCATAGCTAATGCAACAGGTCATAGAATATCTAAGAATATAATATCTATGTCAATCCTGTATCCTACACAAAATTACCATGAATATCTCAGGAAGATTCTGTCTGCATGAATAGTGTCAAGTGTCCTGGGTTATGATGTACTTGATAAGACAAGTACGAGAATACATAGGGTGTTGATATCCATGTCTACGTGACGTTACACAACTCCGCGTACGGGGTTGGCACCCGACTAGTAATCGGACGCTAAGTAAAGTCACTCGGTCATGGGTTGAACAGTTAAAACAAGATTATATGTATTTATACAAGAATTCAGGCAAAGTACTATAACAGGAATCACTGCGAATTGGCAAGCTTTACTTGCCCACTGATGCAACATTAAGCCAAGGAAATAATTAGCAAGCTGCAGGGTTTGGCAAGGTACACTTGCCTGTGGTTCTGGTTCCAATTGCTGCTCTGACTTCAACTGGACTTGCAGGCGGTACTTCGGTTGCTGAAATAAACATCACCATCAGATCCAAAAAATATCAATCAGCTAAAAACGCCTGTCCTTGAGTCCAATTTGGAGACAAGGGCAAAAATGGCAATTTCGGGTCAAAACGGGGTCCACATGTGGGCCCGCTTTGCACCGAAAAACGTGTCAGGGTCAACGGTCTCCAAATTTGCCAAACTTAGTGTCAACAGGTCAGGAACAATGATACGAACCCAACGGAACTTCTAGAATTGGATTCTGATGAGTCGATCACAAAATCGCCCGTCGAGTGGAGCCTGTGGGGCCCACGACACGCGATTTCGTCAACGTTCTCAGAATCGAACCAAACTTGGGTCACAGGACCAGCATATTGCTATGAGTCCGATGGCATAAGTTTCGTTTCGATCCGACATGTGTACACAAAGTTAGGGCGCTCTATAGAAAGGGCGGATACGGGACGGTGTCCGCGGATACGCGTTGATTCCGGTGTGCACGCACACCCGAATCGACTTCTGCGAAATCTCGCACGTCCGTATCGACGACGCGCACGTATCAGCGAAGACCGTGTGCGACCAAGTCATCCCGTTTGGCGGGGCGTACCCAGTTCCGGGGTGAATCGGGGCGTTATTTTTCCTGGTTTTGGATCGCGGTTCGCGATCACCACAGGACGCCAATGTCCCGAACGGGTTGCACGGGCACCGAGAGGGTCACGCAGGCTTCGTGATGCAAAAGACAAAATCGTAAATGGGGTTACGAGCAGAAAGATACGCATACCTGAACAGAGTCCAAAATTCTGAAAAGTTTTGTGTCCGACACGTGTCCGACACGTGTCCGACACAAGGCGTCCTAGGGTTAGGGTTAGGGTTCTGGACGGCGCTTGCCGGAGCTGAGGCAGAGGGGCGGCGCTGCGGCCGGAGGTGGGCCGGAGGGGCGACGCTGGCGGCGCGCCTGAGCGGGCGGGGGACGCCAGTTGCAACCGGAGGCGACGCTCGGGGTGCTGGTTGCTGCCAAGGGAGAAGGAGGAGGAAAGGGGGAGGCCGGCTCGGGGCAGCTGCGGGGAGGCGGCGTCGGCGCTGGCAGCGGCGTCGAGCGGGGAGGCGGTTGACGGTGGAGGGGGATCGGAGTGCCGGAGAAGAGGGGTTGGGGGAATTTAAATAGGTGGAGGAGGAGAGGAGAGGGGGGCCGAGGGTGGTCGTGGCGCCGGGCAGAGCGGAGGAGGCAGCGACGTGGCCGGTCGTGCGGGCGGAGCGGCCGGAAGCGCAACGCTGGACGCGGGCACGGGGGGGGGGAGATGACCGGTTCGCGCGGGGGGGCTGGGTGGTGCTAGCGGGTCGGGCGGCGGTTCGGGTGGACCCGACCCGACCCGTTAAGGCCAATGGGTTTGGGCCCGGTTAGGTGGGCCGAAGTCGGTTGGGCCGGGCTTGGTTAGGGCTGGATTTAGGTTTATTATTTAAATAAATAAATAATTAAATAAATAAATAAATAAATAGTTTTTAGGTGTTTAAAAATAGGTCCGGGGCCCAATAAATTCCAGAAAAATTATCCTAAGTCCAGTTTTTTATTTTACACCCATAAATATTATTTTCATAATATTTTAATATTATTTATTATCATTTAAAATTCATTTAATAATTAAAATCCTGTTTTTAATTACAGAAAATTCCCAGAAAATTTCAAAAAATTGTAAAAATTTTAAATTGAAAAATCATGGGGTTTACAATCTACCCCCCTTAAGAGGATTGCGTCCTCGCAATCAAAGAATAACCGGTCAGCAGAGATGACACGGTTGCAAGTATCGTTTGAAACACATCACAAGACACTTAGGGAAAATGTTGTTTCCCTAAGAATGAAAGTTATGCACTTTCCAGAGTAAAATCTAGTTAAAGCAAAAGAACTACAACTTTTAGGAAAACCAGGTTATTATTAACAAGTTGCAAATTACTAGGTTGGGGCTGAGGTCACGAACCAGTAAGCACAAGCTAAAATAAGACTAGAAACGGTAGCTACAAATCACTTACGCGCATTAGCTACTCCAAGAGTCTGCGCATCTCTCGAAGTCATCGCGAAAGCTTGTCCGCGTCCTCAAAATCAAAATATGGCATAATCTATTAATCCTTTATGTACATAAGGCAAGTCAATCGCAATCTTCTTGCGATAATCAAAATTCTAATCATATCCATTGCAATCACTTCAAGGTTAAGATGACCACTGTTCCAATCAAAATTTCCACCTATGGTTATCTCTTCTCACCTTCTCAAATTATCCCTATCCATATCCAAATTTAAATTAAATCCTTATAATATCTTCAAAATTTAAATAAGCATGTAAATTTCACCTCCCGGTCTCTAACTATCATAATCTCCTCTAGAAGTAATCCGAGTCCAATATTATTCCCATTTTCACTTATAAATTTTTGTATGCTTCGACTTTTTAAACTCCATTCACATCCTCAACGTTTCAAATAGGTAGTCCAACCATCAAATTTTAAATTCTTAATTCCAATCATCAAATTGAAAATAATTTAAATGTAATCCACCAATGTTCAAGTCTGAAATTCTATATTTTTATCCTCTAAATTCAAATTGATGATTTTACCTTCATTATTCCAAATTTAAATCATGTACCTAAGGTATAAATATTGGGTCCTCAATATCAAGAATTTTGAAGTTCATTAATCCTCATCATCTCAGTCATTCTTCTAAAATTCTCAAAATTGAAATAGCTTGAACCTCTCCCAATCTAAGCTTTACTCGATCACAATCCAAAAGAAATTCCTTTCGAGTTGACAATGCACTGCTACCCAACTTAGAATTTATCTATCTATCACATAAGGCTATATACTGTAACACCCCGTTCCGCTCAAGCGGACTGCCGACTCAATCGGCAATAGTGCAGCTGTCCCGACCTGTCTTGCCTCGATCAAGAGGCAAAGATATCCAGACTTGTCCCTAGAGGAATCCAGCTTGGACTTTCAGAGGCTCGCTCAGACGTATCGCTCTACCGAGGCGAATCATCGCTAAGGTGGGTGGCTACGGTAAACTTGTCTTTGCTTAGCCAGCACACATAAAATCTGGAATATTCATGCTAGTCGCTAGGTGAATCACCCCCTGCATGCTAATGAATCCAACGCACCTAGCTAAGGGAATAATCCCAACTCATATTTCTTGCTAGAACATGGAAATGAAATACTGCTTATGTACAGACCCTCGCATGCTAAGTCCCTTAACGGTTTCATTTCTCGGCTTACCTTCGGGTCCGAGCAAACGTGCCTGTTTATGTTCCTTAGAAACGCATGCTTGTCTGCTTGAATGTTACCGTGTTTTCATCCAAACCTCGAAAGACTACTACGTAGTCATTCCGTGCCTGAATAACCCTGCAAGTATCCGGGACCGTTAGGTCGCTAAGGCAGTTCCCGATTCAGGAGACTGCATCATGTCAAGTAAAGAATCATACTCCTGTGGCAAGACTCATTTAGGTATTCGGATCTTCCTGCAAGTCTCCCTCCTGTGCGGGCTTACAGCAGCCCAGGAGACTGTGCATATCCAATAGCTAAATGAATCATGCATTACTGCTTTTCGTGTGCTCGTGTGTAAATTAACAATCGTGTTCGATCATGGACAACTTGTGCACAAGGATATATGTTCTGCGGACGGTGCTGGGGCACTGGCACCGATCCGATCCGGGCAGACTTCGTGTTTATAGTCAATCGTGTGCGGACTGGGTAACTTACAACGTATCGTATTTTATGAGCTCCTCGTGTTTTCTCGTTGCATGTTATTCACGTCCTTGACTAGTCCATTATGGCATCAGCCAGTGATCATCGTGTGTATATGCTTGCAATGCCTCGTGTGATTATCGTGTGAATATGGCTTGCAATGCATCGTGTGTTTATCGTGTGTATTTAACCTGTTGCGTGCTTGCTTGTGAAACAAAAGATAACAAGTCATCCTCGCTTAGCGGCTATCCGCGTGCGAGTCATTGCATAGCATCAATGAATAACTTAACACCTGAACGATCATGTTATAAGAACCCTCCTGTTTGCATATGCTATGCCTCCTGAATGTTTATACTTACCGTGCTTGAATTAAATCATGTTTGCCTTGGACAGGAAAGGATAAATGGTAAGTTGGTAATCTCGCCGTGTTTCCTCAAACATCGCACGACGCACTGGCCGACACGATAAGCTATTCAATGTTTGCATGAAACTGATCCTAAGGCAACTAGAAGACAACTTAATAGTTGTGCACTGAACCTGTATTACGTGTTTGGATTTGTCGAGCGGGCGAGTAGCTTCCCCACCAGTGCATTCAATGTACTGATAATCTACCAGTTTGATATGCAGGATGCGGGAGAACCTCGTGCGGTGCGGACGCCTCCTTCGTGCGTGCTAAGGCCAGGAGTTCCCTCTGAAGCCTTGCAACGGTGCGTCCGGGACTGAAGTATATATATACAAGACATAAGTTGTGAACATTGCCTGACCATCGCCTGTACATTCATTCCACAGTTGTAGCCGCTTGGCACGCTTTTACTGTTTCAGAGAGAGAGGCTTGAGCGACTTGTAATCTCGGCTATACGCCGCCTGTAACACAAGTTTATATCAATAAAAGAGATTACTTTACTTGTTTTAATGTTTCCGCTATATTTGTCGACTCAGTGAACCTGTTACCGATCGCCTATGCGTTCATGACTCCGCTGTACTCGGACAATCTGTGCGACTCTGTGGCTTAGAACTCTAACCGCCAGCCAATGAACCATGGCCTTGTACGGGCGTGGCTCACGCTCGTGCGGCATCACGCCCGGATGGGTTAAGCGATCGTTCCGCGGGAGCGCTGGCGAGGGTGATTCCCGCCTAGCGGGAACGACCGATTGCCTACGGGAGATCGGGGCGTGATATGTTGGTATCAGAGCCTGGCTTCTACGCCTTTGTCCTCAATTCGATATCTCTGTTTCGAAAGCTCGTTCGTGGGTTATGTGCACGCTCTCTCTCAATGCCTCGATGGGATGTTCCAACAATAAGTCTAAATACTTTCAAAATGCGTTTTGAATGTTATGCTTGCTTGTCTGGTTGTATGCTGCGAGTGGCCTTTGTGCCAACCTGTGCGGACTCATCGAGTGTATCGCTAGTAGCTTGTCCGATTTTCACTAACCCTAAGTTTGGTTGAATGTATCTATTCGAGGGACGCCTTGAACTAGTGCACCATCCAAGACTTAAGAAAAGGTGAAACTCGAGTGCTAAGACTTCGCTATCACTGAGCTGGTTGACGTGTTCACGCTAGAAGTGCACTTCGAAAGTGCGCACGATCCAGTCTAAGCGATATGCTAATTTTGACGCTTGTGCAAGTGAATATCCAAATGAAACAAGTACAAACAACTTGTCTAGGATTGCCTCAACCCTAGATTTCTGCTTGTCCTTAGTAAGTCTCGAGGACGAGACTTTTTCTAAGTTGGGTAGGATGTAACACCCCATTCCGCTCAAGCGGACTGCCGACTCAATCGGCAATAGTGCAGCTGTCCCGACCTGCCTTGCCTCGATCAAGAGGCAAAGATATCCAGACTTGTCCCTACAGGAATCCGGCTTGGACTTTCAGAGGCTCGCTCAGACGTATCGCTCTACCGAGGCGAATCATCGTTAAGGTGGGTGGCTACGGTGAACTTGTCTTTGCTTAGCCAGCACACATAAAATCTAGAATATTCATGCTAGTCGCTAGGTGAATCACCTCCTGCATGCTAATGAATCCAACGCACCTAGCTAAGGGAATAATCCCAACTCATATTGCTTGCTAGAACATGGAAATGAAATACTGCTTATGTACAGACCCTCGCATGCTAAGTCCCTTAACGGTTTCATTTCTCGGCTTACCTTCGGGTCCGAGCAAATGTGCCTGTTTATGTTCCTTAGAAACGCATGCTTGTCTGCTTGAATGTTACCGTGTTTTCATCCAAACCTCGGAAGACTACTACGTAGTCGTTCCGTGCCTGAATAACCCTGCAAGTATCCGGGACCGTTAGGTCACCAAGGCAGTTCCCGATTCAGGAGACTGTATCATGTCAAGTAAAGAATCATACTCCTGTGGCAAGACTCATTTAGGTATTCGAATCTCCCTGCAAGTCTCCCTCCTGTGCGAGCTTACAGCAGCCCAGGAGACTGTGCATATCCAATAGCTAAATGAATCATGCATTACTGCTTTTCGTGTGCTCGTGTATAAATTAACAATCGTGTTCGATCATGGACAACTTGTGCACAAGGATATAAGTTCTTTGGACGGTGCTGGGGCACTGGCACCGATCCGATCCGGGCAGACTTCGTATTTATAGTCAATCGTGTGCGGACTGGGTAACTTGCAAAGTATCGTATTTTATGAGCTCCTCGTGTTTTCTCGTTGCATGTTATTCACGTCCTTGACTAGTCCATTATGGCATCAGCCAGTGATCATCGTGTGTATATGCTTGCAATGCCTCGTGTGATTATCGTGTGAATATGGCTTACAATGCATCGTGTGTTTATCGTGTGTATTTAACTTGTTGCGTGCTTGCCTGTGAAACAAAAGATAACAAGTCATCCTCGCTTAGCGGCTATCCGCGTGCGAGTCATTGCATAGCATCAATGAATAACTTAACACCTGAACGATCATGTTATAAGAACCCTCCTGTTTGCATATGCTATGCCTCCTGAATGTTTATACTTACCGTGCTTGAATTAAATCATGTTTGCCTTGGACAGGGAAGGATAAATGGTAAGTTGGTAAGTCTTGCCGTGTTTCCTCAAACATCGCACGACGCACTGGCCGACACGATAAGCTATTCAATGTTTGCATGAAACTGATCCTAAGGCAACTAGAAGACAACTTAATAGTTGTGCACTGAACCTGTATTACGTGTTTGGATTTGTCGAGCGGGCGAGTAGCTTCCCCACCAGTGTATTCAATGTACTGATAATCCACTAGTTTGATATGCAGGATACGGGAGAACCTCGTGCGGTGCGGATGCCTCCTTCGTGCGTGCTAAGGCCAGGAGTTCCCTCTGAAGCCTTGCAACGGTGCGTCCGGGACTGAAGTATATATATACAAGACATAAGTTGTGAACATCACCTGACCATCGCCTGTACATTCATTCCACAGTTGTAGCCGCTTGGCACGCTTTTACTGTTTCAGAGAGAGAGGCTTGAGCGACTTGTAATCTCGGCTATACGCCGCCTGTAACACAAGTTTATATCAATAAAAAAGATTACTTTACTTGTTTCAATGTTTCCGCTATATTTGTCGACTCAGTGAACCTGTTACCGATCGCCTATGCGTTCATGACTCCGCTGCACTCGGACAATCTGTGCGACTCTGTGGCTTAGAACTCTAACGCCAGCCAATGAACCATGGCCTTGCACGGGCGTGGCTCACGCTCGTGCGGCATCACGCCCGGATGGGTTAAGCGATCGTTCCGCGGGAGCGCTGGCGAGGGTGATTCCCGCCTAGCGGGAACGGCCGATTGCCTGCGGGAGATCGGGGCGTGACATATACCTTAAGAAAATATTCCTTAATTTGTTTACTCATGTCCTTCAATCCTCGAAACTTCAACGCCGATCATATTACATATGATATGTCCTTAATTACGGAAGAATAATCCTCAAATATGTGATCGGCCTATGGGGTATATCTAGTACTCTCCGCGTATCAAACTTATACCAAGCACGAGATTTCGTCTTTCCGAAACAAGGGAAGACGGAGATCAATAATAAAGAGTTTCAAGGGCGAGGTAATAGATTAGAAGTATCGGAATCAAGGCATTTAAAGAATTCAATTGGGAATTGTCAAAGCAGTTGTGGATTGAAATCCTATTTTGGTAATCCTTTGTTCGCCTGCTCGTATTAGTACAGTTATGTAACCGATACGATATGTCAGACATGTCTAGGGCAAGTATATTCGTCTACTAATTACTACCTATCTCAATCCACGTAAAGTAGTTATACGAAGGGCGAACCAAGCGCACTATGGTTGATCAGACCGTAATACACTGATTCTGAAATATATTATTGTGGGCCTCCCCAATAATACATATGTCATGAACAAGCTCGATAAAGAGTAAGCTTGCAAAACTAGGCTATAAAATAGCAGCATAAGTCAAGGTAGTATATGAAATATAAGTACGCTAGATGCTGATGAAAGGAGGTACAAATTATTCAAGTTCACAAAACAAAACAAAACAAAATAAAATAAGCAACATTAATAAAAGACTCTATAATCTCTACAGTTATCATACAATTTCCTTGTCTAAGTCGCTAGTCGACCAAATAGGGGCAAGGACCTCTAAATTCTATTGTCTGAATAACCACTGTCGTCTTATGCTAGCATACAATTAATGCCATTCAGTTACACCGCCTAGATGGGTCAAGTGGACTATGGGGTACTAGTCTCAAGGGAAAGGAAATATAACTTGCATCGAGGTGGGGGTACAAATTACGTGACTTAAGATAAGGGTAATCGTCGGGTCACGATCTACAAGATTAACTCAAACTTATCGAACTCTAACTACCAAGCACCAAATTTTCAAATTCAAGACTACAACTATAATCCTAGCAAACTATGGGTCCTTAACAAGGAATAAAATTATTTGGCCTACTATCCGAAGTGTCAGGTGGCACAAATGGAAAGACGGAGAAAAGAAGAACACATTTTAGTCGTTGCGCATTAGCGAATGTTAAGGTCGCAGATGAACAACATAGGAAATATGGGGCTCTAGATAATATCATGGTTCCCTAAGGTAAAGGTGGCGAGCAATTCTCCGTGTTTGAGGTGTGATCCTATAGGGAATGTCATACTCGTTGCTCTGGGCTTCCTGACGTACTGTCTGCTAATATCACGACAAGAACCTATATCCTAGCACTATCTCACTGTGCACACTAGGTTCAGTACTAACATTCGATCTCAGATTTCTATTGGTTCCTCAAGACTGGGGTCAAATACTAGGGTCAAACATTATGGTAAAACTTCTAACTAACTCTAGTTGTGTCTATGCTACTCTAAAATCTTCATAATACATCAGGGGGTAATGGTAAACCAATTCTAGAGATAAGGAATTCTAGGGTTCCCTAGATATTCTAACTTAGTGGGGTGTCAACACTCTAGTGGTACTCTTAATAGGAATGCTACCTTACTTATCATCTAACAATAGGAACTTATATATTCTAAGAGAGGCTATACTCAAGGAACTAATAGGGAAGCACATGAATCAAGCAGGATGCATTTTATCCGAATGGAATGGATTGGAAGGAGGATGAGGAGAAGCCATAGTCAGTTGTGGATGAGATCCTATACTCTAATCCTATTTACAGGCTTGCTCGGTCCCTAAGTTGAAACCGAATAATTTAGTCGTAGACCTGCATGGACCACCACAAAAACTATGCCACGCCCCAGTCCCAAAATATCGAGGGACTGGACACGTGGCAATGGCCAGCAGCATGCACCGATGGACAACCCAATTTAATGGATCCATCAGGGCATGCTTAAGCTGTAGTCTAACAGGAATTAGAACAATTGATATAAGTCACAGGTTATTCTAATCTCATCCACAACATATAATCATAGATCAAAAGCCAGAATAAAGCAAATAGAAATAACTATCAAATCTCAATAAAAGTGTCTCGGTGAACAATCCGAGAACAAGTCTGATACATCAATGCAAATAGACAGAAAGTAAAGGAACTGGAAATAGAAACAAAAATAACTGACTATATACAGTCACTGCTCAGGAGAAGTCCTCTGGTGCGAACTCGTCCTCAGGTCCTGGTACAGCTCCTGGAAGTGCTCCTGTACGGTGTATCTCTGGGTGGATCTCTTCGGCTATACCTGGGGACATAGTCCATTCCAGGTCCTCAGGGGACATAACAAGGTACAGATAATACAAGCCAAAATAAATACAGTGCAGAAATTAAATGAAACAGCAGGGTAAACTATGTAACCAACTAAGTGATATGCAAGTTGAGATCATCACTAGAACTCAGGCTGAAACCACTACAAGCTCTATGTCGGGGAGCCGGTAGCAGTAATAACACGTAAAGGGTCTAGCTCTGCTGGAGAGTCTACAACCTCACAATAGTAGTGGATATATATATATGGATCAGCCTGTAGCCTGTGTGTCTCTCCCCACCCAATGTAACCACGCATACCATGACCATAACGTCTCATGTCCATGTCAGCGGGATCATAGCTAATGCAACAGGTCATAGAATATCTAAGAATATAATATCTATGTCAATCCTGTATCCTACACAGAATCACCATGAATATCTCAGGAATATTCTGTCTGCATGAATAGTGTCAAGTGTCCTGGGTTATGATGTACTTGATAAGACAAGTACGAGAATACATAGGGTGTTAATATCCATGTCTACGTGACGTTACACAACTTCGCGTACGGGGTTGGTACCTGACTAGTAATCGGACGCTAAGTAAAGTCACTCGGTCCTGGGTTGAACAGTTAAAACAAGATTATATGTATTTATACAAGAATTCAGGCAAAGTACTATAACAGGAATCACTGCGAATTGGAAAGCTTTACTTGCCCACTGATGCAACATTAAGCCAAGGAAATAATTAGCAAGCTGCAGGGTTTGGCAAGGTACACTTGTCTGTGGTTCTGGTTCCAATTGCTGCTCTGACTTCAGCTGGACTTGCAGGAGGTACTTCAGTTGCTGAAATAAACATCACCATCAGATCCAGAAAATATTAATCAGCTAAAAACGTCTGTCCTTGAGTCCAATTTGGAGACAAGGGCAAAAATAGCAATTTTGGGTCAAAACGGGATCCACATGTGGACCGTTTTGCACCGAAAAACGTGTCAGGGTCAACGGTCTCCAAATTCGCCAAACTTAGTGTCAACAGGTCAGGAACAATGATACGAACCCAACGGAACTTCTAGAATTGGATTCCGATGAGTCGATCACAAAATTGCCCGTCGAGTGGAGCCTGTGGGGCCCACGACACGCAATTTTGTCAACGTTCTCAGAATCGAACCAAACTTGGGTCACAGGACCAGCGTATTGCTACGAGTCCGATGGCGCAAGTTTCGTTTCGATCCGATGTATGTACACAAAGTTAGGGCGCTCTCCAGAAAGGGCGGATACGGGACGGTGTCCGCGGATACGCGTTGATTCCGGTGTGCACGCACACCCGAATCGACTTCTGCAAAATCCCGCACGTCCGTATCGACGACGCGCACGTATCAGCGAAGACCGCGCGCGACCAAGTCGTCCCGTTTGGCGGGGCGTACCCAGTTCCGGGGTGAATCGGGGTGTTGTTTTTCCTGTTTTTGGATCGCGGTTCGCGATCACCACAGGACGCGATGTCCCGAGCGGGTTGCACGGGCACCGAGAGGGTCACGCAGGCTTCGCGATGCAAAAGACGGAATCGAAAATGGGGTTACGAGCAGAAAGATACGCGTACCTGAACAGGGTCCAAAAACCAGAAAAGTTTCGTGTCCGACACGTGTCCGACACAAGGCGTCCTAGGGTTAGGGTTAGGGTTCTGGACGGCGCTTGCCGGAGCCGAGGCGGAGGGGCGGCGCTGCGGCCGGAGGCGGGTCGGAGGGGCTGTGCTGGCGACGCGCCGGAGCGGGCGGGGGACGCCGGCGCCAACCGGAGGCGGCGCTCGGGGTGCTGGTTGCTGCCAAGGGAGAAGGAGGAGGAAAGGGGGAGGCCGGCTCGGGGCAGCTGCGGGGAGGCGGCTGTGCGGCGGCATCGGCGCTGGTAGCGACGTCGAGCGGGGAGGCGGT
Organism: Iris macrosiphon; assembly: GCA_036927795.1. NCBI lineage: Eukaryota > Viridiplantae > Streptophyta > Magnoliopsida > Asparagales > Iridaceae > Iris > Iris macrosiphon. Next base: position 207,116,603 of record JAYESA010000004.1, read on the forward strand.
TGACGGTGGAGGGGGATCGGAGTGCCGGAGAAGAGGGGTTGGGGGAATTTAAATAGGTGGAGGAGGAGAGGAGAGGGGGGCCGAGGGTGGTCGTGGCGCCGGGCAGAGCGGAGGAGGCAGCGACGTGGCCGGTCGTGCGGAGCGGCCGGAAGCGCAGCGCCGGACGCGGGCACGGGGGGGGGGGGAGATGACCGGGTCGCGCGGGGGGGCTGGGTGGTGCTAGCGGGTCGGGCGGCGGGTCGGGTTCGGGTGGACCCGACCCGACCCGTTAAGGCCAATGGGTTTGGGCCCGGTTAGGTGGGCCGAAGTCGGTTGGGCCGTGCTTGGTTAGGGCTGGATTTAGGTTTATTATTTAAATAAATAAATAAATAAATAAATAAATAAATAAATAAATAGTTTTTAGGTGTTTAAAAATAGGTCCGGGGCCCAATAAATTCCAGAAAAATTACCCTAAGTCCAGTTTTTTATTTTACAACCAAAAATATTATTTTTATAATATTTTAATATTATTTATTATCATTTAAAATTTATTTAATAATTAAAACCCTGTTTTTAATTACAGAAAATTCCCCGAAAATTCCAGAAAATTATGAAAATTCCAAATTAAAAAATCAGGGGGTTTACACGAACAGCACCGGAGCGCCCCACGGAGAAACGCTTGGACGAATGTATCCTCGGTCCAACAGATCTTGTAACTGAACCTTAAGTTCTTTCAGCTCTGCTGGGGCCATTCGATAAAGTGCCTTTGATATCGGTCGCGAATACGGAAAAGTGTCAATGCTGAATTCGATCTCACGACCAGGAGGCATTCCAGGCAGCTCGTCTGGGAACACGTCAAGGAAATCTGCTATGACTTTAGCCTGAGCTGCATCTGCACATTCCTGCCGGGTGTCTCGAACGAAAGCTAAATATCCTTCACAGCCCGAATGCAACATACGCCTAGCCGAAATTGCTGATATCACCATTGCCGTCTTCGGTGCAGCGCTGCACGAATAGTAAAAGTCTGCCTCGCCGGATAGACGGAATACGACTCGCTTCTCCGCGCACTCGATTGTTGCATGGCAAGCACCCAACCAGTCCATCCCGAGAATAATATCGTAATCCTTGATGTCTAGTACAATGACATCTAAGGAAAGCTTTCTTCCTCCGATGCAGATATAACCATCCCTACAAATCGCATGGGCGGGCATGTCGACTCTCGAAGGGGTACTTACGCAGAGGTTCATATTTAAAGCAATAGAAGCTAATTTATGCTCAACAGTAAAATCAGCAGATATGAAACTATGCGTAGCACCTGAATCGAATAAGACTCTAGCGGGCAAATCTCTGAAAAGTAAAGTACCTGTCACAACAGTATCAGATACAGATGCCTCATCCCGAGTCAGTGCATAGACTCGGCCTTGAGCACCCTGGCGTTGTGGATTGACCGGCACAGCATTGGCATCAATTGCTGGAGGCCCCTTGTTTTGATTTTCGTTGCCCTGATTCGGTTTGCCCTCCCGGCAGTTAAATTGCTTGTGGCCCAGACGACCATATTTAAAATATCCAGTGACCCGACATTCATTCACTCGATGCCCTGATTTGCCGCACCTGCTGCAGTTCGGTGCCTGGGATTGACCCCTGTGATCAGACATGTGCGAACGCTTTTGTGCTCCAGACCCTCCCGTTTTATGAGGATGTTTATTGTTATTGGTACGGGGGGTTTGCACCTCGACCTTTGGGGGATAGCGCCCAAAGATCCGCTCGCTATTCAAGGCCGCTTTGTAACATTCCCTGTAGGTCTGACATTTTTGGTTGATGACGTCCCTACGCAATTCGTCATTCAAACCTTTCTAAAAATGATAGCACCACGCCTGCTGATTAGGCAATAAGTGCCCCGCAAACTTAGCCAGTTTAGCGAACACTGAATCATAATCATCGATAGACAAACTTCCTTGTACTAGATTGCTAAAGTCATCTTCTTTTTGTTGCAGCACTGCTCGGGGGATGTATTGTTCAATGAATGCAGATTTGAACATTTCCCAAGTGATTTTACAGTTGGGATTGGCATCATAAATCCCTTACTTCGTGGCCTCCCACCAATCATGCGCACGCAGTTCCAGCTGAACCGATGCACAGGCCACTCGCTTGGATCCCCTGATGCCAACCAGGTTGAAGAGTCCTTCCAGCTTAGCAATCCACCCCATCACCACGTCCGGTTCTGCTCGTCCGTTGAACGTTGGCGGATGCATTTTAGTGAACTCTGCTGCACGGCAGGAGTTCCTTGCTGGAGGCTGAGTCTTTTCTAACTCGTCTTCTACCGCCACGGCCGGCGGCGTGACAGGCGTCACAGTGGCAGTCCCGTTGCTTGGTACCAAGGATGCAATCAGTTGCATCATGGTATCCATCTGCTTCTGTTGAGCAGCAAACTACGCCTGTTGCGTAACGGCTTGTTGCTGCTGCACCTCCATGAGATACATAAGCCGTTCCGCCATACCGGTTGAACCCGCTCCTCCGGATTCTCCTGAACTTGCTGGATCGCTCTGAATGGACTGAGCACTGCTGGCAGTTGCAGTATTTTTCTTAGCCATGGCTACAAAAGAGAGTATCTTGTTAACACTCCAAAAACGATAGATTTTTATATCTATGGGCTCATTGTATAGGCGACTCATCTCATGCAGCGGACGCCGAACGCAACTCAATTGAGAGGCGCATCAAACTCCTTTATAGTTCTTTTGAAATCCCATGGAAGTAAAGCCTAAGCTCTGATACCAATCTGTCATGTCCCGATCCCGAAAGGGTCAATCGTCCTCGCTGGATCCTTTACGGAACCGATCCATCCTCGCTGGGGCGTGATGCCGTACAAGCCTGAAGTTGCGCTCGTACAAGGCAAGAACTTGCAGTTATAGGAACCCATTTTGAAACACAATTTAGAAAACACATTCACAGATATTTGAACACAAGTGCAGGAAGAAATATGCTTTTTCATTGATAATTCAGAGTAATTTACATAGAGTTTACATTGATGCGCCTCTCGGCTACTTGATTTGCATTACAAAAGATAACTCAAAAGGCAGGGCGTGCTCCATCAGATAGTCCACGTCGTTCATACATTACGCCCTTGTATAGGTTGAAAGTCCAAGCCTCCAAAATGATCTGACTCCAACTATACTTCAAAAATAGAGGTGCTCCTAACGCCTCCTCGTCTATCCACTAGCGTTGCACCATCTGAGTGCCTGAAATAGTTGCCCACAACGTGGGTCAGTACTCAACTTGTACTGGTGAACGGGATGAACCCACTCGACTAAATTGACACTAGCTTATTAGGGGCGAGCATGCATTAAGATGACTTCTATAAAGAAGCAAGTGAATTCAATTCATATCAGTTGCATGTTTTGATAGGAATGAAAATAACATTGAATCCAACCAGTGCATCGATTGCTTACTCAACCGATGCACGCCTTTCCTGCAACGAAACACAAGTATACTTACCATCTGCACAAGACAATAAATTAGCATGTGTTCTATTCTATGCGGTCATTGGTGTGATCGACACCTTAGGGACATATTTCAAGCATTAGCTGCGCGCCCTATCAGCCCGGGTAGCAAGCCCTGCTAGAGGTCCCGTAATGCATCGTGACTAGCACGAATCAAATATTTCCCTCCGGATCGATACGGTTCTAGTGCCCCGGAAAGCCGTTTCGGGGAAATGCCAAACCTTGTGCACAAGTTGTCCCAGACCATACAAATGCATGAACAATTCATATATCATACAATGCATCGAAATAAACAAAAGAAGTTAAGCAGCAACATATATCTCATGCAACAGTTCATATTTTCTCAAAGCGGTGTTCCAATTTTTGGTATCCAATAGTCCAAACTCTATCCGAGGCACTAGGCCGCAACCAACGACCAATTCCTTTATAAACAAACTCAAGTTATAAGGTGTGCAAGCATATAGTAAAATTAGTCTATAATTCCTATATTCCTTTCTTTGTGGCTGGCATGCATTATGGCAAAGGATTTCCTAGGCGTCCAACCGGGCATCATCGAGTGAACATTTGAAACATTAGAGATGTGGGCGTAAAGAAGTAGGAAAGAAGGGTCCAAACCACTCACTGGTTAAGGGAAAAGGTAGCTGAAACAAGGAATCCCGCCTAGCGATGATCAAACGTCAACCTGCACAGCATGAGCACCAATTAGAAATCTTGCCTATCCTTCCTTGCCGAACTCCCCAAGAATACAAGCTCCAAACGATAAAACCAGCAGCGAAAACCAAGCAAATCGAAAGCAACACCAAATCAAAATCCCAAAGCGGCAATCAAGAAAACCAAGCAACCAAACACGAAAACTATTGGACACGTTTCAATAGAGGCCTTTCCATGAGTTGGAAAGGATCATCGCATTTCGTCCGTGGCAAGAAGATACCGAAGATCTAAGCTACGACTCAGAAGGACTAGCCACAATCCCAAATTATATAGTGCACATCCCGATCGGATCGGAATTTGAGGTACTACAGTACCCGCGTACTCGTGCCCCAATTACGGGTGCGGGTTGTGACACTTTCCATTGCGTTGGTTTTCTTGCCCATTTTCGATGCCGCTTAGTTGCTTTCTTGTTGGTTTTATGACTTGCGTTTTCTTGAACGGTTTCAATAGATTTCATTGCTTTCGTTCTTAGGATTTCGTATTTCGTATCGAACCTCGGAGACCGAAGTAGGGGATATTGATCGTCTGTTGGTGCGTGCAGGTGATCGGGTAGACGACGCTCGTGCGGAGTCTTGAAGTTCTCCCTTTTCTCTCCTAGTTCACCAACTTGTGAGTGGCTTTATTTCGATTAGCTCTCTTCTTCCAAGTCTGTATTCTAAATAAATTGACTCATTTGTTCATCCCGATCAAACGATACTAAAACACTTAAGATTGAGTCAGAATAAAGAAGAAGTAGACTTGAAACATTAATAATGCTTGTCATACATAAATACGAACGATCACCGCAAGGCTTGCATGTTCGTTATATATATATACATATAGCCATCTTGGGTCAGATGTAGTTAGAACCCATTCAGCTATAACTGTTCATGCATGGTGCAAACGGGTAAAATGTGATCATTATGCAAGTAGCTTAGACTACGGAAAACACATGAAGTTAGTTACTTATATTGATTGAATATGTGTCTCAATTGGTAACTTAGTTGGTTGTGGAATAATGGTCTTGGACAACTTGTATACAAGGGATATCGTTCTACGAACGGTCGCCGGGGCACTGGGACCGCTTCGCCCCGGGTAGAACAATTTGCTAGTGTAGTCCTAGCATTGGATGGGTCCGTACGTCCGCTAAGGGCTAGCTACCCGAGGCGGAATGGCAGCCGACCCATCCCAAGTCCAACCAAGTGATTGTTATGTATATTTAAACTGCGCAGACTAACTATGTCTTCGTGGCAGGGAAGGTCATGGTAAATTTTGTACAGGTGGCTCAAACGGTACAGGTAAAGTTACTGAGCGGTGGCACATTTGGTTATGTTATTTTACTCTATCTTATGTGAAGAATTGAACTAAGACAAGATAGATAGATCACATGATAATAAATGTTGCATGCTCATATGAACTCCTTGTAGATTTTGGTTAAGTTGGGTTAGCTCGTCCTCACCGGTACTGTCACGACCCGCACCCGGAAAATCGGGCATGAGTCGTGGGTACGTCCAGCCTACGCCGCAGCATCGGCGGTAGAACGCTGTCTAGGTCAACTAACTAAATAATAATCTCACACAAAAATCGGGCATGACCTCTCCAAAAGGAGGGCAACCACACAAACAATATATATAATCTGCCAAGATCTCAACTCCAAACGGAGGAGCAATATCAAATGATAATCACAATATACTCAATCACGAATCTGAGCACGATAAGATAACACAGAGAGTCTAACAACTAAAAAGTCTAACCACCTCCAACTACTACAACAACCACAACATCAAATAATAATACAACAATATCCAAAATAATATACAACAAGGTCTCAAACCAAAACCGGAGACAAATCCGGTGCTAAAGCTAATAAAAACAACAACAAGATCCTAGTGATCCCGGCTACCAACCCGGAAATCACCTCTAAACTAGAGGGTCCCTGTCTGCACCATCGACAGGCTCAGGTCCATAAAACGTCGGACACCAATCCTCCGGATACTCTGAAAAATATGTCCAGTCAGGACTGGAGCAAGTACATCTCTAACAGCAGTTCCATTTAAATGATAAAAACTATAAAACAGTCATAGCAAGTAGCAAGAAGAATGAAGCAAGTATGAAACAAGAAATATATAAATCACTGGTGCATAAAGGTAAAGATGCATGGGTATCAGAGCAAGATAGTAATAACTGCAATATACAGGAATTCTAAGCTAAGATCAAGTCCGTGCACATGAACGTGTAGTGAGTCTAGCATGAAAAACATGTAGTGAGTCAAGTCCAGAAACATGTAAGTGAGACAAGTCAAGAAATGCATGAGAGTCCAGACTATAAAGAATGAACTCGGTGTCTTTGAAATACTTGTTTCGACATGTAAACGGCTAGGGGTAAGTACGGCTCACCGCGCACTGGGTGCACGGCTGCTATCATTCCAGATTAGACCAGAGGGAGTGATTCCTGATGATGCCAGATAGGAATGTTTACATGTCTACTCGAGTATTTCCCCGCCCCGACTAATACAAGTGGATCCAAGACCCGACACGCAAATCAAGATGAGTCCAGCCTGTACATGAATGATGCCTGTAGGTGATGCCAGTAGTGATTCCAGAATAGAGGCCAGAAACATGAAATGTACGTGTCGCAAGTAAATGAATTCAGAAATACCAGTCAGTGTTCCGTGTGGTGCCAGAATAATCAGATGATACTATACTAGAAGCTGAATCATAATAAATATCAGATAATGAAAACTATCAGAGAATGTACTCGCCTGACGTCCTGAGCAACTGGCGATCCGAACCGGTGTCGCAAGGACCTAATGCGAAAAACAAGGTTAAACAGGGTTCTAATGAGTTAAACAGATATAAAATAACTAAGAATAGGTTTCTAGGGTCGTTCTAGGTCAAACGGGTCAAACCGGTGAAATCTGGGTGAAAAAGTCAACTCTGGGTCCAAAAAGTCAACTCTAGGTCAAAACTAGGTCAAAAGTTGACTTTGGCGGTCAACCGAGTCAACTACGGTCAAGTCTGGGTCAAACTAGGGTGCTCCTGAAATTCTAGGTCAAACCGAGGTCATTTAGCTAGAAAACTCACAAACTCGCCTCCTTGAGATACCGGGATACCCTCGGTATCCGATACCTCAACCTAGGCCACGCACCCCGCCTAAACCCGCTAAAACCTATGCTAGCACACGTAATTATATATATATAAACATATAAAAATCATTCCAAGACAAATCCTAGGCTATTGCTCAAAAACCCCGCTCGAAACCCAATACCTTGGTTATCTTAAGGTATTGAAATACCTTGGTATCTCAAGATATTGAGGTTTCGCTCTAAAACCCCTCTAACTAGCTATCTAGCTATTGAATATATACCTAGTTATTAATCTAGGCTAGATAATATATATATCTATCATATTTATATATATCTAAGTATGTATATACCTACGTATATATTTATCCACACACATTTACCCGATTACCCATATATACCTTACCCAACTCAAAATGCATATATATATACCTATCTAGATATCTATAGATATAGATATAACTATATGTATATAGATATCTATGCACTTAGGTAGATATATACCTAATACCTAGCTATCTATCTATCCATCTAACTATTATCTATCCATCTATAGATATATCTATCTACCTTATGTATCTAATTTAACTATCTAACTAGTTATTTACCTATCTATCTATCTATTAGTCTATCTAGTTAACTATCTATCTATCTATCAACTTATCTATCTACTTACCTATTTATCTATCAACTAACTAATACCTATCTATTTAATCTATCAATCTAACTAACTATCTAGCTAGTTATATATCTATCTATTCTATTTATATAGAAACATCTATCTATCTATGAATCTAGCTAGCTACCTATCTAACAATCTATAATATCTATCAATCTACTAATCTATCTATCTATTAAACCACTCTCCTTGCTACTGAACTCGCTGCTTGCTGCTGCTACTAGCGCTGCGAATACTAGCTGCTGCTGCTACTGTGCTTATCTGCTGCTGCTGCCACTGCTTTTGCTGCTACTGCACCTGCTTTGGCTGCTATGCTGCTGCTAGCTGCTGCTACTGCAGCTTTGCTGCTGCTGCTGCTACTGCAGCTTTGCTGCTGCTGCAGCTACTGCAGCTGAAGCTGCTGCTGCTGCTCCAGAATCTGTCCCCCCCTCTCTTCTCTCATACACACACACACACACCTATATATACACATATATATATATATCTATATATATATACATACATCTATATCTATATATATATAACTAAATATCTATATATATATAACTCTCATCTACACACCCTAACACACACACACTAGCACACTCACACACTAATACACACACACCTAAATATATATACATATCTATATATATATACACACATATATATCTATATATACACACACACTCAAACATATGTACTAATATCTATATACCAACACACACTAACATATATCTACACACACATATACACAAACACATATCTCTATATATATATAAACACACATACTCACATATATACTCACATATATCTATATATACATATATCTACACACAAATATCAATATATATATACACACACTAATATATATATATGCATATAAACACTCACACACTCAAACATATATATATATATCCTCACACACTCTCACACTCACTCTCACTAGCACACCCCCTCACACACACACTCTCACACACACTAGCACACACATAAACACTCATACATATATATACAAATATATATACATATATACACACTCACTCAAACTCATATATATATATATAGGCACTCTCTCACACTCACACACACTCACCTACGCACTAGCACACACTCACACAAGCACTCACTAACACACTCACAAACACACTCACACAAGCACTCCCTAACACGCTCACAAACACATAACCACACATATATATATAAATATATATATAAAAACGCACACACAATATATATATACACATATATATAAACAAACACAACACAACGCACACCACGCCCACAACGCCCACCAACGCACGCCCAACGACCCCGACACGCCCAAACACCCAAAAATATATAAAATATAACTCGAAACCTCTAGCACACACTCCCCGATACTAACCCAACGCGCGCACAAAGCCGAAACGAGGAAACCAAGTCGAAATGGCCGTTCGGTCATTTCGACGAACACGTGGTGCGCGGCTCGGAAAACCTCCTGAAACGCACACCAAACGAACTCGGAATCGGCCCAAAATTTACCCACGCGCTCTACACGATGCCTAGATCCTAGAAAATGCGCTCCCGCGTCGATTCTAGGCCCGTGGCGGAAACGCACACGCACTTAGAATCGGCGACGACGAAAACCCCCAAATTCGCCCGGAACGCCCGTTTCTCCGCGACACGGCTTCCCGTGCCCAAACGGAGACACGCACTCACCCTCACGACTCCCGACAACGTCTACCTAGGTCCATCTAACCTAGGGCATCACCCAAAATTGGGCCAAATTCGGATTCCACCCGAAATTGACACAAAACCTAGTGTTAAAGTCTCCAAACACCACCCAACTAGTTCCAACTTCCTCCCACGGGTAGCCTAAGGGTCTAGGAAGGTTCTAAAATATTAACTACACTATATAAAAATAATTACAAGGGGGAAAATCAGGGTTTACCTCTTGGGAGTTGGAATCCCAAGCAAAAATCCCCAAAATGCTCCAAATCCTCCAATCCAAGCTTCCAAGCCTCAAATCCAAGCTCCAACACCAAATCTAGGCTCTACCTACCTAGGTTAGGGAAAGATCTAGGGTTAGGGTTAACTTAGAGAAGAAGGAATGGAAGAAAGAAGAAGAAAAGTGGAAGAAAACTTACTTTGGAGGAAGAAGGAGAAGAAGAAGAAGTGGAGAAGAAGAAGAAGTGAAGAAGAAGAAGTGGTGTGAAGAAAGGGGGCTGTGGGGCTGCTGTCCACGGGTTGGGGGAAGGGTTTGGGGCCGGCCATGGGAATTAAAAGGAGATTTACAACTTTCCAAATTCCCAAAACGCCCCTATTCACTCGGTTTTGGGTTTCGGGGCTCCAAATGCACTCAAACTAGTTCCAAATCTCTCCAACTAACCTCCTAAAAATAAAATAAATATTCTAAGCCCCAAAATAATTCTCACAAGGGTGTGGGCTGGGTCGGACATGGGTCCACTAGGGTCTGACATGGGTCCAGGCTAGCCAAAATCCTAAAACATACAATAAAAATATAATAAAAATAATGCAATCACTAATTAAATATAAATACAATTAATTATAAATAATACACAATTAACTAAATTAAAAATAAAAAAAAATACCCGGCTCTGGAAATGGGGTGGTGACAAGCCTATCCTCCTTAGAAAATTTCGTCCTCGAAATTTAAAGTCAATCACACTCCTCTAGGTCAAACCCCCAACAATCACAGTCAAGAAATTCTACCTAAACAACATACAAGATCAGGGTCCTACTGGTCGTGTTATCACAGTCTCCATCAGGGTCACTACACTATCTACCACAGCACAAAGAAAAAAGTCTAACAGGTACTAATGAAGCACACCACAGGAATGGAAAAGGACAGGAAGAAGAAACAAGAGACAGACCTGCTAACCCGACATCCGTAGCATCGGCCTCCTCGACCGTCAACGCATAAGCCCTGCCCTGCTGGGGTGTATCCCTCTGCTGGTGCGGGGCCTGATGCTGTGCCACAGATGGCCTAGCTGCAACTCTCTGATCCTGTGCTCCACCCAATGGAGGTGCAGTGGGGCAATCTCGCATATGGTGAGCAGCGGATCCACAGAACAAACACACCTTCAGCCTCCTCCTACAAACATCCCAGGTGTGTCCTGCCTTCCTGCAGTAGGCACAAGTGGGCACCCTCTGATCCTGACCCTGTTGTGCTGCCTTCTGCACATAGGGACGCTTAGCTGGTCCCGCACTGCCACTCGCACTGCCTGAATCATCCCTGCCTCTCTTGGACTTGAGCTCCAAGTCATCCTCTGCTCTCTGAGCATCTCCTACTATCTGCTCGAAAGTTGCCTCGCGGTCGCTCCTGGTCAAAGACTTGACCGCCATAACCAAGCCCTTGCGAAACTTCCTCGCCTTGGCTGCCTCACTCAAGCCATCCACAAATCTGCCCAGACGGCAGAACTCTGCTGCGTACTCATCCACCGTCATGCTCCCTTGGACGAGTGCCTCAAACTGGCTCTCCAAAGCACTGAGCGCCACATCTGGGAAAAACTTCTCCTTAAAAAGCCTCTTGAAAGCCTCCCAAGTAAGCCCTGGCGCTGCGATCCTCGTATCTGTGCGATACCATGTCAAGGCGAGGTCGAACATCTGACTGCCCGCTGCCTCTATCTGCATGCTGTCTGGAATCTGCGCCAGCCTGAAGATCCCCTCAATCTGCTCTATCCAGTCATCCGCGTACAGGATCCCTTCTGTACCACGGAACTCCTTGGGCCGCATCCTCTGAAAGTCAATGATACTACCCGGCCTCGGAAGCTGAATCTGATCTGCCTGTGGCTGATTCTGTGCCACCCTATCCACTGCCGTCATGGCCACCTGGTGGGCGTTCTCAATGCCCAGCCTCATCACATCCACCTGACGGTGCTGCGCATCCATCATCTCCCTGAAGAACGCAAACAACTGCGCGGCATCTACTGGAGCAGGAAGTGGTGGAGGAACCACCGGAACGACTGGGGTAGTCCTCGGATCGATAAGTGGAGAAGGATCCCCGAGAGAAACAGAGGCTCCCTCAACCGCAGGAGTGGTGAGTGGAGCGGTAGCAGCTGCCTGAATACGAGCTGGACGAGAGGTAGCAGACCTCTCCGAGGCAACTGCTGGAACGGTACGATGGGATCGTGTCTTCGGAGGCATCCTGAACACAGATCAAAAGAAGTCAATACGGCGCAAGATACGATATCATCAAAGAAGGACAGTAATATTTCAAAAGAAGCAATTTCAGAATAATTAGATTGGAATTGTTCCTAGTCGTGATTGAGTACACACTCATCCTAGATCCTAGATCCTATAGCAGGCTCGCAGCAGTACAACTAAGTTGTTGTACCACCACGACATCGCACTAATTGCGAATCGAGACCTGCATGGGGCCGCCACCAAAAACGTGTCACGACCCGCACCCGGAAAATCGGGCATGAGTCGTGGGTACGTCCAGCCTACGCCGCAGCATCGGCGGTAGAACGCTGTCTAGGTCAACTAACTAAATAATAATCTCACACAAAAATCGGGCATGACCTCTCCAAAAGGAGGGCAACCACACAAACAATATATATAATCTGCCAAGATCTCAACTCCAAACGGAGGAGCAATATCAAATGATAATCACAATATACTCAATCACGAATCTGAGCACGATAAGATAACACAGAGAGTCTAACAACTAAAAAGTCTAACCACCTCCAACTACTACAACAACCACAACATCAAATAATAATACAACAATATCCAAAATAATATACAACAAGGTCTCAAACCAAAACCGGAGACAAATCCGGTGCTAAAGCTAATAAAAACAACAACAAGATCCTAGTGATCCCGGCTACCAACCCGGAAATCACCTCTAAACTAGAGGGTCCCTGTCTGCACCATCGACAGGCTCAGGTCCATAAAACGTCGGACACCAATCCTCCGGATACTCTGAAAAATATGTCCAGTCAGGACTGGAGCAAGTACATCTCTAACAGCAGTTCCATTTAAATGATAAAAACTATAAAACAGTCATAGCAAGTAGCAAGAAGAATGAAGCAAGTATGAAACAAGAAATATATAAATCACTGGTGCATAAAGGTAAAGATGCATGGGTATCAGAGCAAGATAGTAATAACTGCAATATACAGGAATTCTAAGCTAAGATCAAGTCCGTGCACATGAACGTGTAGTGAGTCTAGCATGAAAAACATGTAGTGAGTCAAGTCCAGAAACATGTAAGTGAGACAAGTCAAGAAATGCATGAGAGTCCAGACTATAAAGAATGAACTCGGTGTCTTTGAAATACTTGTTTCGACATGTAAACGGCTAGGGGTAAGTACGGCTCACCGCGCACTGGGTGCACGGCTGCTATCATTCCAGATTAGACCAGAGGGAGTGATTCCTGATGATGCCAGATAGGAATGTTTACATGTCTACTCGAGTATTTCCCCGCCCCGACTAATACAAGTGGATCCAAGACCCGACACGCAAATCAAGATGAGTCCAGCCTGTACATGAATGATGCCTGTAGGTGATGCCAGTAGTGATTCCAGAATAGAGGCCAGAAACATGAAATGTACGTGTCGCAAGTAAATGAATTCAGAAATACCAGTCAGTGTTCCGTGTGGTGCCAGAATAATCAGATGATACTATACTAGAAGCTGAATCATAATAAATATCAGATAATGAAAACTATCAGAGAATGTACTCGCCTGACGTCCTGAGCAACTGGCGATCCGAACCGGTGTCGCAAGGACCTAATGCGAAAAGCAAGGTTAAACAGGGTTCTAATGAGTTAAACAGATATAAAATAACTAAGAATAGGTTTCTAGGGTCGTTCTAGGTCAAACGGGTCAAACCGGTGAAATCTGGGTGAAAAAGTCAACTCTGGGTCCAAAAAGTCAACTCTAGGTCAAAACTAGGTCAAAAGTTGACTTTGGCGGTCAACCGAGTCAACTACGGTCAAGTCTGGGTCAAACTAGGGTGCTCCTGAAATTCTAGGTCAAACCGAGGTCATTTAGCTAGAAAACTCACAAACTCGCCTCCTTGAGATACCGGGATACCCTCGGTATCCGATACCTCAACCTAGGCCACGCACCCCGCCTAAACCCGCTAAAACCTATGCTAGCACACGTAATTATATATATATAAACATATAAAAATCATTCCAAGACAAATCCTAGGCTATTGCTCAAAAACCCCGCTCGAAACCCAATACCTTGGTTATCTTAAGGTATTGAAATACCTTGGTATCTCAAGATATTGAGGTTTCGCTCTAAAACCCCTCTAACTAGCTATCTAGCTATTGAATATATACCTAGTTATTAATCTAGGCTAGATAATATATATATCTATCATATTTATATATATCTAAGTATGTATATACCTACGTATATATTTATCCACACACATTTACCCGATTACCCATATATACCTTACCCAACTCAAAATGCATATATATATACCTATCTAGATATCTATAGATATAGATATAACTATATGTATATAGATATCTATGCACTTAGGTAGATATATACCTAATACCTAGCTATCTATCTATCCATCTAACTATTATCTATCCATCTATAGATATATCTATCTACCTTATGTATCTAATTTAACTATCTAACTAGTTATTTACCTATCTATCTATCTATTAGTCTATCTAGTTAACTATCTATCTATCTATCAACTTATCTATCTACTTACCTATTTATCTATCAACTAACTAATACCTATCTATTTAATCTATCAATCTAACTAACTATCTAGCTAGTTATATATCTATCTATTCTATTTATATAGAAACATCTATCTATCTATGAATCTAGCTAGCTACCTATCTAACAATCTATAATATCTATCAATCTACTAATCTATCTATCTATTAAACCACTCTCCTTGCTACTGAACTCGCTGCTTGCTGCTGCTACTAGCGCTGCGAATACTAGCTGCTGCTGCTACTGTGCTTATCTGCTGCTGCTGCCACTGCTTTTGCTGCTACTGCACCTGCTTTGGCTGCTATGCTGCTGCTAGCTGCTGCTACTGCAGCTTTGCTGCTGCTGCAGCTACTGCAGCTGAAGCTGCTGCTGCTGCTCCAGAATCTGTCCCCCCCTCTCTTCTCTCATACACACACACACACACCTATATATACACATATATATATATATCTATATATATATACATACATCTATATCTATATATATATAACTAAATATCTATATATATATAACTCTCATCTACACACCCTAACACACACACACTAGCACACTCACACACTAATACACACACACCTAAATATATATACATATCTATATATATATACACACATATATATCTATATATACACACACACTCAAACATATGTACTAATATCTATATACCAACACACACTAACATATATCTACACACACATATACACAAACACATATCTCTATATATATATAAACACACATACTCACATATATACTCACTTATATCTATATATACATATATCTACACACAAATATCAATATATATATACACACACTAATATATATATATGCATATAAACACTCACACACTCAAACATATATATATATATCCTCACACACTCTCACACTCACTCTCACTAGCACACCCCCTCACACACACACTCTCACACACACTAGCACACACATAAACACTCATACATATATATACAAATATATATACATATATACACACTCACTCAAACTCATATATATATATATAGGCACTCTCTCACACTCACACACACTCACCTACGCACTAGCACACACTCACACAAGCACTCACTAACACACTCACAAACACACTCACACAAGCACTCCCTAACACGCTCACAAACACATAACCACACATATATATATAAATATATATATAAAAACGCACACACAATATATATATACACATATATATAAACAAACACAACACAACGCACACCACGCCCACAACGCCCACCAACGCACGCCCAACGACCCCGACACGCCCAAACACCCAAAAATATATAAAATATAACTCGAAACCTCTAGCACACACTCCCCGATACTAACCCAACGCGCGCACAAAGCCGAAACGAGGAAACCAAGTCGAAATGGCCGTTCGGTCATTTCGACGAACACGTGGTGCGCGGCTCGGAAAACCTCCTGAAACGCACACCAAACGAACTCGGAATCGGCCCAAAATTTACCCACGCGCTCTACACGATGCCTAGATCCTAGAAAATGCGCTCCCGCGTCGATTCTAGGCCCGTGGCGGAAACGCACACGCACTTAGAATCGGCGACGACGAAAACCCCCAAATTCGCCCGGAACGCCCGTTTCTCCGCGACACGGCTTCCCGTGCCCAAACGGAGACACGCACTCACCCTCACGACTCCCGACAACGTCTACCTAGGTCCATCTAACCTAGGGCATCACCCAAAATTGGGCCAAATTCGGATTCCACCCGAAATTGACACAAAACCTAGTGTTAAAGTCTCCAAACACCACCCAACTAGTTCCAACTTCCTCCCACGGGTAGCCTAAGGGTCTAGGAAGGTTCTAAAATATTAACTACACTATATAAAAATAATTACAAGGGGGAAAATCAGGGTTTACCTCTTGGGAGTTGGAATCCCAAGCAAAAATCCCCAAAATGCTCCAAATCCTCCAATCCAAGCTTCCAAGCCTCAAATCCAAGCTCCAACACCAAATCTAGGCTCTACCTACCTAGGTTAGGGAAAGATCTAGGGTTAGGGTTAACTTAGAGAAGAAGGAATGGAAGAAAGAAGAAGAAAAGTGGAAGAAAACTTACTTTGGAGGAAGAAGGAGAAGAAGAAGAAGTGGAGAAGAAGAAGAAGTGAAGAAGAAGAAGTGGTGTGAAGAAAGGGGGCTGTGGGGCTGCTGTCCACGGGTTGGGGGAAGGGTTTGGGGCCGGCCATGGGAATTAAAAGGAGATTTACAACTTTCCAAATTCCCAAAACGCCCCTATTCACTCGGTTTTGGGTTTCGGGGCTCCAAATGCACTCAAACTAGTTCCAAATCTCTCCAACTAACCTCCTAAAAATAAAATAAATATTCTAAGCCCCAAAATAATTCTCACAAGGGTGTGGGCTGGGTCGGACATGGGTCCACTAGGGTCTGACATGGGTCCAGGCTAGCCAAAATCCTAAAACATACAATAAAAATATAATAAAAATAATGCAATCACTAATTAAATATAAATACAATTAATTATAAATAATACACAATTAACTAAATTAAAAATAAAAAAAAATACCCGGCTCTGGAAATGGGGTGGTGACAGGTACTCTTTGAAGTACTGACCCTCGTTGCAGCAGGTTCCCCGAGCCAAGGCGACGCGGCGAGGAGCTGAAGTTTTCTCCAACCTCTTCCTGAATCGAGACGCATTCGTGTCGTGACTTTTGGTAGCTCCAGTACATAAGTAGCAAGGAGCTCACTCTCACTTTTGGGAAGCCACAAGACGATGGTGCTGACTCGCACCCAAGGTGTTTTGGTATTTTGAATTTTAGTAAGGGATGTAATGTATGGATCGGCTATCTCATTTTGTGTCCAAGTTGTAAGCTCGTGCGACATCTTTACTATTTTTGGGTCAAGAGTCTGTAAACAGATGTTTATTATCAATAAAGAAAACTTTTCTATGCCTCAACTGATGTGTTATTTTATTTGCGTACTTTGTTGCGTATGCTCTAAAGATTATCTTTATGCTTAGGCCTTGTCCACGCGCGCCCTACACGTGCACGACATCACGCCCGGGGGACGATTATCGATTGGGCAAAATCGGGGCGTGACACTTGCCTGGGTTCTAAGCTCCGTAAGTTGCTCCGATATAAGGAAAATCTCCAAGTACGTCTTCGGATGCTAAAAAAAATATTACCATTGCTCTCAGAATACTTGAAATAGCTAGGTTTGACTACCCATAAGTCCAATTTGGATACAAGGGTAGAATTAACAGTTTCAGGTTAAAGCGGGGTCCACATGTGGCCTATTTTGCACCAAAAAAATATGCCAAAGATAAAGTTCTCTAAATTCTTCAAACTTAGTATCTACGAGTCCAAAAAGATGATACAAACCCAACGAAACGTCCAGAACTAGATTCCGATGAGCCGTTGACGAAATTGCCTGTCAAGTGGAACCGTAGGGCCTGCAAAATGGTGTTTCGTCAATGTTCTCATAATCGAACCAAACTTGGGTCACAGGACCAGCGTAACACTGTGAATATAGTGTCCTGCTCCGCGTAGGCACTATGTACAAGTGATATCACTTTGCTTGCTCGAGTGGAAGTCTTCTCGGAGAGTTCCTGACCGAACCACAAGACGATTGATCAATGTGAGTGAGTAGAACTGCATTCTCTGATTCTTGCACGCCTTAATAATAAATCTAATTTTTTAAATTTGCTTTTTTTCTTAATAAGATAAGATTGCATGAATGATAGAACAAGAACATGCCTGCCTAAAAGAGTTAGAACCATTGCCATGCTAAGTATAAGAAATATTGCATGCTAGTTACACTGACACCGCTATCGAACGAACCTTGCCCTATTAAGGAAAGAGTAGAATTACATGTTTAACTTGAAGAGATAAATAGGCCCGTGCCATGCTTGCTTCAACTAAAAGATCGTTCATATGTTTGCTTGTCATCGTATTTATATTTGCTTGTCTTGAATGCTAAAGCTTGATGGAATGTATGCTTGTTTTGATTAAAGAGTAAATGCTTGTCTTATTTGTGCAGAGACTAGTAGCCCGCCCTGATGTTCTGGTCCTACGAGATCCAGGGGGTGCGACTAGTAGATAAGAGATAGATGGATTGAAAGCTTGCATTGTCACGTTGTGTTTGCTATTGTGATATGTGATATGCTTGTTATAGAGGGAGCTTACGGTGGATGGAGGTTAAACGAAATATGGGAGACTAATAACATGCCCTGAGCTCGGGGTGTAGATGTTAGAATGGAGGATGGAGATTGATAGGGTAAGTCTAATAGTGCATCCTGATGTTCCGGTCCTACGGGATCCAGGGGGACGTGGCTATTAGATAGGAGGCAGTGCTTCTGTTGAGAAGAGTTGAGTCTGTGTTAGAGAAGTTAGCTTGTTCATGGAGATAGCTGCATTCAGGTAGTTAGAGAGCATGCTAGGCTAGCCTTCTTGCATACCTAACTGTTTGATGCAGAGACGGACAGGGAAAGAGAACTATAGGTTCATTTATGCATATTTTGCTAACTTGTATGTCTGCTGCAGGGATAACCGATCGGCAAGGGGTAAAAAACACATAGAGTTTATATACATATAGCCTACTTGTCCATGAACATGTGCATCTTAGAGTTTATCTGATAGTATTTTATGCATTTGCATCGGTCGGACAATGGCTATTAGTAAAGAGCTGAACCATGAGTCACAGCTGCTAATAGCATCAGATAAAGGAGTTATTGGCTAGCTGGATTACCGCTATCGATCCTGAGTTTCTCGGGGACTGACCTCTGATTGATAGTTTAACTTGTGTGCTTGATTGAATGATAGTTCCTATATGCTGCATGTTCCTAGAGTCTTTGAGTATAGTCACGAGACACGCTGCACACACCCAGATTGGTACATCGTGCTTGAACTATTTGCCTCGATTGTTTGGTTGTATTGGATTCTGTTTTCAAAGATGTTTCCAAAAAGAAAGTAATATTACTCCGTCCCTCATGCATGTAACGGACATAGGTAAAAGTAGCAAGATCACTAGTAATGTAATATTTTGCCACATGCTTACTTAGTGTGGGTTTCAGGGGGTGTTGCTTCTGTTCAGTTGTTTTATCTCACCAGTACATTCTCCAAAGTGCTGACCCACCAACAGTTTGCTTGTTCTCAGGTGTTGGATCGTCCGAGGAAGCGATAGTCGTGCCTTATCCCAAGGACCCAGAAATCTGGAGTCGATGCCTTGAGCCGTATCGAGATTGCTTTGAGCTGCTTTTGTATAGAGGGACATAATGTATGAAACGGTGTCATTGTAATCGAGAGAAGAGAGTGCTTGAGCGATCTGTATCCTCGGCGAAGCGTCGCTTGTAACACTTTCGAATATCAATAAAGATGCTTGTTTTCATATGCCATTGTGTTCTTTACTTTCATTCAATATATGTGTCGCTGCTTCTGTATTGAATAGCTTATTTGCCCTTGTTCAAAGCTTTGGCCTTGTGCAAGCGCAGGCTTGCATGGCATCACGTCCGTGTAAGGACGATCGGACCCCTGCAGGACCGGGACGTGACAGCGAATCCGATGGCATAAGTTTGGTTGCGAAACGACAGGCACACACAAAATTATGACGAGTGTCAAAACAGGTCGATACGGGACTTTTCGACAGATACGCGTTGATTTCGGTGTGCACGCACATCCAAATCAACTTATGCGAAATATCACATGTCCGCGTTGACGATACGTGCCTTTCGGTGCAATTCGCACACAACGAAGTCATCTCGTTTAGCGGAACGCACCCTGTTTTGGGAAAATTTGGGTTTAAGAAACCAAGTTTTCGGTCAACTTCAACAGCAAATAAAACACAACATACAACGAATTAAAATAAACTAATTAAAGAGATTAAAACTTGTTTATGCTGTCTAAATTACTGTTTAAGCAGAATTTTAGTATCGCATGCCGTTATGAAGATAACGGAACTCAAACACGCGTATTTGGGACAGTTTTTGTTCCTAAAATAAGTTTTTTTTTCCTGTTTTGCGTCACGATTTACGATCGACACAGGACACGATAGACTAAACTAATTACACAGGGTTCAAGGGGGTCATGTGATCTTCGCATAGGACTCGACGGTTCACTAATTGGATTACTGTGCAGGAAGATACAAGGACGAGAAGTTGCGTACCTCGCTGTGTGCTGCTGATCGTGAAGTCTGACGGCCTTCTTTCGGCGGCTTGCGGCAGCGGTCCGGCGGTCGTCGGCGACGACAGATCGTTGAAAAAGGAAGAGGAAATGATGGTGGTGGTGGTCGGCTAGGCTGGGGTTTATATATGGTGAAGGGGAGGGAGTTACAGAAGGGAAAATGAGGGGTCGGGTCATCGGTTTCGGGGAGGGGGAAACGGAGGGGTACGGGGGAAGTTACAGGGAGAGTACTGTAGCGGCGGGTTCGGGTCTCGGGTCGGGTTATCGGGTTTAGTGTACGGGTCTAGGTTTCAGATTCGGTTGGATTGGTTTGGGTTAAAATAAATAACTAATATATATATATATATATATATATATATATATATATATATATATATATATATATATATATATAACCATCTAAAAATAGTTTTGGACCTCCATAAATTTCAGAAAAATTGTACAATACTCTAATAATAGTTTTACACCAAAAAATATATTTTCTGCATAATATTATTAGTTAATTAAATACACATAATTATAAATTTATGAATATCATATATTATAAATGGCTAAAAATTACATAAATTTTTTCCTTAAATTCAATAATTATAAATATTAAAATTAAAATTAAAATTTAATTTCTAAAAAATCAAGATGTTTATAGTTACACATTGATGCATCATTTGATACACATGCTTACCGAAGTTAAGTTATGGTAATTTATACAGTAATTTACTACAATAATAATGACCGTTATGATGATTTATTATAGTTTATTAGAATAATTTAGAGCCTGGTTGGATAGTTGTAACTGCTTGAAAGTATGAAAGTGACACTTCCAACATGTTGTAATGCAATGCACTTTCAACATGTATCACTTTTACAATTTTATTTGGATACATAATTTTTGTCCTCTGGAGGCGAGGAGTTTCATAACCATATTTGTTTGGATGATAACCTGAAAATGCAGGTGAAAATTAAAATTATGGACTTCTATTGTTTGGATGTCACCAGCATACAAGTGTTATAATCACCATTTCAAATAAATAACCTAATGTAATGAAAATAATAAACCACATCATATCAAATAAACCTATGAATACTTAATATTTGATATCAAAAAGTCAAAGCATAGCCACTTGTAATAGATTTGTAATGGTAAAACCCAAATACGAAAACTCCGAACAACAAAATCTCCCACTTTTAATGGAGTACTCTCCCTTTCTCGTACACTGAAAAATAAAAAAATTTAGAAAAATATTAACTAAAAAATATTATTTCATAGCCACTTGCAATAAAATTATAATAATAACCGAAATACTAAAACTATCGACACATGGGAATAGTTGAAATACAGTTCACTAACCAAACCAGCTCTTTAGTGATTCTGTACTGCAATTATTTGATAATTCAATAATCTGGTCTTGGATTACGGATAACATATATTATAATAATTGGTTTGATGCTTTTTATTTATCCGATTTTGTGTGTGTACGGATTTCTCTCTCCAGTTATTGAGGGTGAAATGATTGTTGATAACTTTATTCTTTTGCTTGGATGCCATTAATTAGACTTGGAACACTATCTTTGGTATAATATACAAGAACTATTTATGTGTCTTTGAAAATAGTCTAACTGATAGTCAGTTACCGATTGTATTATTACTGAATTTTAGTTTTAGAGATGACAACGGAATGTGTAGGGATCGGTGACCATATTTTCTATCTCTATTTTCGAGTAGTGTTCGAATTTTCGTCTTCGTCTTCATCTCCGTCTCTGTCTCCATCTCCATATCCGTTCAGGTTCAATATTTTATTCTATCCATGTCCCTATTAAACAATGCACTTCCCGACTCATTACCGTTAATATTTTTGGGACCGAGTTTTTTCGTATCCGTCTCCCGTCCCATTAATAATTTTTTCTTTACATTAAGCTTAACAAATTATTTTTATTCAAAAAAATGATATACAAGACATGTTAATAAAATCTTGTTTCCATCAAAAAATATATACTACTAGATAGATTAAATGATACAATACAACAAAAATTAAATATTAATCCAACAAAAACATACAAGTAGTAAATGGAAGTCTACAATACAAAACAACAAATAGAGAATGTTAATCCAATGAAAACATATTTCAAATAGAGGTCTACAGTTCTATACAAAAAAAATATGGTTATAAGTAATCAGATCAGGGATTTACCGGGACGGATAATACTATATCCATATACCCGGCCCTGAACCCGACCGAGAAATTCTTTTAAGGGAACTTTTGAGTTTAGCCTCACTTAATATTATGATTTTAGACTTACATACCACATTTTTTTGTTTATTTGATTTACATTACACTTTTGGCATAAAAAATATTTGATGACAATTTTTTGTGACAAAGTAAATATTTTTCGTGAAAAAAAAGGAATGTAGATCTAATAAACAAAAAAGTGTGGATTGTAAGTATAAAATTATATTATTAAGTGGGACTAAACTTAAAACTTTTCTTCTTTTAATCTTCAATCCCGCCTCCGGCTCTGTTTTTAAATCCCCAAACATGTCTCCGTCAGGAAAAAAAAAATTCTGGTTCCCATCAAATTCGAGAGAAATTGCCATCCCTGCACACAAGACACGTGCCTCGACCACTAGTACACGGAATAAAACTCAATTTGTTCCAACAAATTGATTCATATAATAAGTTCTTAATTTTATAGTTTATAATAGCAACTTACAAATCTGTAAATTTTATAATATTTAGCTAGAAATTAGTCGAAGATTAATACCGATATTAAGTTAACAAAACTGTAAAAATTGGTTTGATTCTCCTTTGTGTCAGCATTTTTTTGTATTTGCCGTTTTTCCTATATTAAACTTGTCATGTTCACTTGTGACGCAATAACATTTTTTTATATATTATTAAAAAATTAAATAAAAATTTAACTTATATTAAAATAATTTAAATACAATTTGAACATATTTTAATTAAAACTTGTTATATATATTTAGTTTTAAAATATTATGTAGTTAGTTAAAAATAATTTAAATATTGAAATATTTTAATTTAATTTGTTATAGAAATGTTTATAGTATTTTTGGATATATGTTAGTTAGAAGGATTTTAGAATTTTTGAGGACTTATTTTGAGTCATTTTAAGCCTATTTATGATAGGATTATTTACACTAATCTTTCGTATATTTTATGTTTGTTATACAGATTTTTTTTATTTTTAAATAATTATACAAATTTTTCTATGTTTTATATTTTATGTAAATAATTATTACACAAACTCACCCTTACTTAAAAAAAATATATAAAAAATTGGAAAAATCCGTATAACTAATTTAAAAATAAAAAAAGTAGTTATAATAAATATAAAATATAGAAATATGGGTGTAATGTGTCAATTTTAGTGAAAACCGAACTATGACAATTTTCTACCTCCCTTCTCTCTCTCACATAACCGCTATTCCCTCGCCACCACCGAATACAAAATTTACGGAATAAAATTCGATTTGCTACGAAAAATTAAATTCTCTCTCTCTCTATTCATTCCCAATGTCCTTCTTCAGCAGCAGCGGCCGGCGATCGGACGGCGGAGGAGGCTCCACGTGGATGTCCGGCCTCGTCTCCGGCGCCGGGAAGGTCATCTCCTCCGTCTTCGGCTCCGACTCCCCCTCCCCCTCTTCTTCTTCCTATACCTATTCCCATTCCTCCGGTCAGTATAAATCTAATATTTTGGTTGGTTTTGAAATATCCCGCTCTTTTTAGGGTTTTGTCAATATTTTGTTCTTCTTCTTTTTCGCAAGAAGCACCCTAATTATCAGCAAATTACGAAGAATACAAATAATTAGCTGTTTGTAATTTGCAGTTTGGCCCAGTAACAGAGGGATCTTGCTTATTGAATTGCTAGGTGGATGTGATTGTTTTTCTAGTAGACTCCGTTGCACTGACACGATATGGACACTGTGGCACGGAACGGGAACGGAACCAATTTTTGCCTGTCCAGATGTATTTTGGTGTCCGGGCCGTTCCGAACATGTCTGACTCATACACGGACACACACAGCACTGCTTTTTGGAGTGTCAGTGATTCCTACATGGATACGGACACAGATACAACACTATATGTTACTGCCGGGTTACAAACATTGTACAAAGTGTGTTGAAAACCGAAAATTACAATAGCAATGAAAATGAAAGATTACAACTTCTAAAAATGTAAAGCTTACAAATTTTGCAACACAGTGCTATTACAATAAGAAACAGAGGTCGAATTAGAATACTTGGAATAAGCCAGTTTGCTGGGGTGATTAAAATTACCGTTGCTCAAAGCAAGATTCGACCATTTTCCATCGATAGGCTGTCAGGAACCAGCAAGTTTACCGATTGAACTTTTGGAATGCTCAATGTCACCCTCGAACAACAATTGGACTCTCGGACATCACTTTGTTGCTTCTTCTAGCTCCTGCTAACTCTCCTCTCGTAGCATATAATCTCTAAGTCTTTCTTTCCAAAAGAAAAAGACTAGAGATTATATAGGGAGCCAATCCCTAGTGGTCCATTACCCATAATTGACAGTAAATCCGGAGAGTAACTTTCCATTAAGTGGACGGTTACAACATTAACCCTCACTAAGTAGGCAGTTACGTCCGCGAAGCACACAAACAGCCGTTCCACAGGAGCACAGTCATGCGAGAGCAGCAATCCCGCTGGAAACTAGGTTCCGCGGGAGCTGACTCCCTATGGAAACCTAAGTTTTGTTAAAGCAGCCTCCCCGTGGGACCGCAGTCCCGCACGACCCACAAGCCTCGCTGCGCCCCGCTGGAACCCTGAGGGAACTCTAGCAGAAATGACTCAAAGACGCGCAAAAGTGCCATGTCGCGTCTGATGCGTACGTGCGAAGTGCGTCATCAAAGTGCCCTTTGCCCACGCCGGAGTTTGGGTCCTAGCTCCAAAGCGAATTCCCAATAAATGGGTAACAAAAACACAAATGTTTCTTGGAGGTATTGAGCGTTGCCTTCTAGTAAAATACTTTACCATACCAACCGCATGGGCTACCACTCCCTATATGTATACAAGCCAATAAAAGAAGAATCTTATATTGAAATACACACTTGGGGTTGCCACATGAATGTGAGACTATTTCTAGAGACCACATTCAAAACCCTAACACTATATTAGTATAAAAACATGACAACATGGATACATGACTTATTTTGGTGTATCTTAGTCTATTTCCGCCTGTCCGTGTCATCTCTAATTATGTGTCTGACATGACAACAGAGACGTTGTAGAGGGAAGCAAGTGCATGAATCACGCTAGATTCTTTGGACGTTGCATTATAAAGATTTATTTTTTTTGTAAAAGAAATTAAAAAAATAATGGTGCTTTTGACATCATAATTTGTCTTCCTTTTCTTTATATTGAATGTGGACAAGAGTGCGATCAATCTTCTAGGCCCTAAATATGTGCTGTCAACCACCTTGTAATTGGAATCCTGATCTATTGTTACAGCTGAAGACGAGAGTACAGATATGCCTTCTAAAGAATGTGATGAACAAAAGCAGGTAAAGTCAACTTCGTTCCTGTTCCTTTGGTTTGTCCTTATCTAGCCTGTCCATAAAGCATTCTGCATGGCTTGGATCGATCTTGCTTTCCTCAATACAACAGCAATTTGTATTAACATGAAAGCCAGTCATAAGAACTTTGTGAAATACTTATTGAACTTTCTTATGCTCAATACCCAACCCCATTCTGATGGCAGAAGGCTTGGATGCTTGGATGATGATGATGATGGTATCATCATTTTTGTACTAGTTTTCTGTCTTTGCTTAATATCGGCAGTCAATCATGTAGCTGTTTGACTGATTACGTTAAAAAGAATTTTGATTGCCCTTAGTAGTGCAAATATTATGAGGGATAAATTTCATTTCAAAATGATTGACCTATTATGTGTACATGATCAGATTGAAGAGAAATTGGAGACATCCAAGGACTACAATGGGAAATCGTTAGCAATTATCTCTGAAATTGACTCCAAACATGCCATTGAACAGTTGATTATGCAAGAAACCTTTTCAAGGTAGTCAAGAATGTGTTTGTTCTGTTTTTCTTTACTTGTTTCCTTTGAATACATCTTTTTTGTTCTTGCCTTTTGTATGCTGACTTCATTATAAAGATTTTTGCTTAGTCATTGACTCAATACTTTCTTGCTGAACTTTTTGAAAGCTACCTGATTGAGTGGCGCTGGCATACTGTGTAATTTTCAGTTTTGGACAAAGTATTTCACAAAAGTTATTTTCATCAACAGTAGATTACTATGTGTTTATATGCTATCTATTATCTTATTGGTGCTTGTGCTCTGTTCAGCTGAGATGCATTTCTTGGCTCTTTTGCTTTGGGGCAAATCCACCTCCTCCATTTTTTGTTTACTTTGTTGTATTGGTTGCTTTTCTGCATCATTAGCAAGGAATGCTTGATGGATAAATGGAAGGAGAAAATAAATACCATGACTAACAAAGTGTCAATATACCCGTCAAATCTTGTTTACTTATAATTTGCAGGTTTATGCTTACACTTAAGCTTAGAATAGAGCATTTATAGTAGATAGAAAGTAGCTACTTGCAAAAGTCATTTTTGTAGATTAATTTAGATGCCATCTGTAAGCTCTGAATAGGCATATGCATTTTGCTACCAGGGAAGAAGTCAACCATCTAACTAAGATAATACAATCACGTGTACTCGGTGAGGATGGATCACAAAAGGAACTTCTTGGCAGAACAACTGGAAATTCTTTTTCTGGAGCCTGGAAATCTTTTAACCAGTCTTGGGAAGCACCAGAAACAATTTCATTTTCTCCCAGAAGTTTGGATGCTATTTCTCCTAGATTTTCTGGTTACCGAGTACTTACACCTGATCTGCGCCGCTCAGCTGTTATGGATGTGAAGAAATGGTTGGCTGATAAAAGATTGGCTACAACTTCTAATGTTGATTATCATCATAAACCTTGCACTCTCAATACTGATATATACGTAAGTAATGTTTTTTTCAGTATATTTTAATATTTCCATTTTTTTCTTCTTTTGATGTTCTCCCATGTTTGTTTCTAGTCTTAACAATATCCTTCAACATTTTTTGTTTCGGAGCTGCCATATCACATTCTATATTCTAATTGTTTGTACTCCATTTTTGATCTGTCAGGTCATGCTTACCAATTTTAGTTCATAGAACTCTGAGAACGATAAAATTTGTTCTTATTTGTTTAATTGTAGTTTGTTTAGAAGAAAGAAGAATACTTTTCTATGGCTTTGGTAATTTTAACCTCTCAATCATTTTTTGTTTGAGGTGATTAGTATTTATTACTCTATCTTG
Organism: Iris macrosiphon; assembly: GCA_036927795.1. Classification (NCBI taxonomy): domain Eukaryota; kingdom Viridiplantae; phylum Streptophyta; class Magnoliopsida; order Asparagales; family Iridaceae; genus Iris; species Iris macrosiphon. Next base: position 207,144,707 of record JAYESA010000004.1, read on the forward strand.
CTGGATTCATTCAGAAGTGTAGTGCTAAAGGTGGGCATGGTGTCTTGAGCTACTTGTTACTGTTTGGATAGGTTATTAGGCACCTGGTCTTCCGTATGTATTTGCATGTATCCATGTTTGCATGGACTGATGATGGATGAATTCCTATACGTAAAAATGACAGTTAGATGCATGTGTGCATATTTTGCATGCATGGATATGTTCATTTTTTTCTTCATACATTCAGTCACGTAGTTGTGTATGGTACGTAGATACATGCCTAGTCATATACATCATTGATCCGTTGTCTTCTGGAATCTGGACTGTTTAGAGGCAATGAAGCATGTTCTGCTAACCTTCCCAGTATTAAAGCCAGATCGCTTTGCCATTTCTGCAGATTGTTGCTGTTAAGTGTTCAACTGGTATGGTGGTATGTTTCACTTTTTGAAGATTCTTGAAGTACCTTATCCTTTTCCTTTGCATTGGTAGACATCAGACATCCAAAAAGTAACATCTGTTACTTTCCAATAATTCGCGATAATTAGAAATCAACTGATTCAGGAGATCTGTTTCCTTCATGGACATATATAGTTTGTTTTTCCATTTAGAGGACAATAAATCAAGTCTTCCTTTTTTTTTTTTTGCTTATGGCTGCTTTGCAAAGTGCATTGAAAATATTTCTTACATTGTTCTTCCTTGTCCAACAATCCGAGCCTCTGAAATTCTATCGAGAGTCATTATTGAAGCATTTAAACCTGCTTCAATTTGAGATTTTAACGTTTATCTTGAGCTCCATCTGTTATGAATCATGAAACCTGAATTTATCATCCTAATCGTATGTCACATGTTGGTTTAAAATTAGTTTGCTTTGAGAGTATCAAAGTAATTCTTCAGCTTATCAGGCATGGTTAATTTCTTTTCCTTCACATTTCTATTGTGCATCTTAGCATTCTTCCTATCACCCTGCTTTGTTATGAGAATGTCATGGATTATTTTTACTGATTTGACTTGTTGGGCCATGTATTGGCATCGTGTGCTTCAACTATAGTTTTTACTGAGGTACACAAAGAAAGAAGAACCATCTTTAATTACTTATCAAGAGAATTAAATTATATATGTGGTCCATATCTATTCTACGACTTTCACCTATACTCTTGCCTACGGAGGCAGTGCAACCATGGCAATGGTGCATATAACTTACGAAAATTATATGGTAAGCATCTTTTATGGGTTTGTAGATGAAGTCCTCACACTTGAGAACCATGGATTCTTGTCTATGGAAATGTTCATTATAGAACACTAGAAGTTAGCAGAATGGAAAATTTTGTTTCCTTCGAAGAATTATCCAGAACGCAAAGCAAGGAAGGAAGGTGCGTAAGAAAGAGGAGGAAGTTGCAACCCGTTTATAACTTTAAATTAGTGGGATTGTAAAATGACCTTATTATCCCTAGATAAATTTATTTTTAGCTTAGAAACTATATAATCCAAATACCCCTGGTATTTGGATTATATAATAGTATGGATATTATATCACATTAGTTATCAATTTTGTGACTTTTGAACAGCTCATTTCATCTACTATTTCTATGCCATTACAGGATACTGACGGTGATGTAGGTTCACCTGTAGATATGGCTAGATCATACATGCAGTCCTTGTCTACCTGGAAATCATTACCATTCTGCAGTAATGGGATTGAGAAAACACCTCATACTGCCACGGATCTTTACAGGGATGGATTACCACATGCAACTGCTAATCATTCTTTGTGCCCATCCAAGGTACTTTCCCTAGCGGCACGCACTTATTGATGTCTATACAAGTGAGGAAGAGACAGTATGGATGATAAATTACTAACATTTTTATGTGAGCATTTGATTTTGCTGGAAAGTTACTCTTATAATGCAGATATTTTTAAAAATCAGAGCATTTTAATAGAAATTCATGGTAAAGTCAAGAACAGTATTATCAACTCCCAATAGAGTTTACAACTTTACAAGTTATAAGATGAATTTTCTCTTCACTGAAGTGTTTTTTAGGTTGCACTATTTCAGAATTCCAAGTCAGTAATGTATACTACCAAGGGACTAATTAGATCAGACACCAAACGATCTATTGCACTATTTCAGAAATTACACATATTTTGGCATGCATGATCATATTCATGCATGCAAAAATATGCACACATGCATCTACCTACATACTTTCTGACGGACCATAGAAATTACACCAGCAAAAACCCGGGGAACTATGGTCACAAATGTTTGTGTTGTATTGCACTATTTCAGAATTCCAATTCTGTATTTGTCGTATATACTAGCACACTTGTGATTGGTCTGTCGGAAAGTATACGATTATGGTATTGCACTGATAGTATCCAACAAGTTTCACATACTGACTATAGAAATACACACTGACTAGTATTTCTGACGGACCATAGTCAAGAAACTTTGCTTAGCACTGTTCGTCCATTATTTTGCTAATCTATCGTGATTCTAGCAAATACTTGTGAGTCTGTGACTATAGTCATTGTGTATTTACTTAGCACACTTGTGACTTTGGTTCATCGGAAAGTATGTGAACTGGTCCCCTCCCTACAACACCGTACTTCTGGGGCGATTGTCGCAAGAACACGTCTGCCAGCGCAAGTCTAGCTTTTGATTGACATCTGGTTAGAGGGGTATACCAATCTTGCCCTTGATATTGTCTTGGGGTTGCAGTCACATATGTGTCTTAGTCGTGGGTGCCTACGTGGCCTGTAGGCCTGGACAAGTTTAGCGGGTCTAGGCGGTATATGGGCTTGAGGGGGGGTGTCCATCAAACTGCAGCTAAATATAGGCTGGGAGTTGGGTATGACATTGAGTTCTTAAAAAGGAAAGAGATATATTAAGAATTAAATCAGACTAATCAATAGAACTAACATTTGAAAAGAAGAGGATACCAAAGAGAAAAAAGATATGCATATGTTATTGGGGATAAGAGAAAGATTGTCATATAATCAGTTATGACCATTGATTGAGATTGCCAATTTAAACTTGGACTTAGTATAACTTCTTATCTAAGTGGGATGAGTAAATATCCACCATTGAATTAATTTATAATTAATGTTGTAAGATTGGTATAAGAATACAACTCTTACACCGGTGCCAATTGAAACAGACTAATTTATAATCATTGGTGTTGTTTGCAGTTGGGTACCCAACCGCAGATGCCCCTACCAACGGTTAAATATCTCTAGGGATCAGAATCCATTTTCAGTTCAAATCTGTTTAGGATACATTACAGTAGTTGTATCCATGCCATTGTTATACTGCAGGAGCTTATCTGTGTCTAGGACGCAAAACAGGGAAGTCATCTAGCTCGAGTCAAAGACTCAAAATTTATTTTCTTATTTGGCATTATGTATGAGATTAACATTCTGGTTCAACTTTTCCCCGTGCTGCGCCTACAGATGAGTGCAAGAGGAGGTAAATGACGAAGTGGATGATAGTTTCATCTCTGGTTGGCATTGCTGATATACTATCACTATCATTTTTGAATGGGGCATTTACTATGGTTTCTGTTATTAGTTCTTTTGGCCACCATTATCTAATTTCTTAAATCTTCCTCCTAGGATGTTTGTGGAAGAGAGATCTGCCTCATCACGTCATATAACTGACCACTCTCAACTTTATATATATATATATATATATATATATATATATATATACACGAGGAGGGATCAAAATTCTTCCATTTTTGCATCCCCCAAGCATTCTCCTACTCACACCCGTTGGATGTGCTTTAAGTCATCTAATCTTAACTGTTGATGCCCCTACACCCGTTGGATGTGCTTTAAGTCATCTAATCTTAACTGTTGATGCCCCTACTCACACCCGTTGGATGATGCTTTAAGTCATCTAATCTTAACCGTTAATTAAGTCATCTAATCTTAACCGTTGATTATCAACGCTAAGCATATCCAACGGATGTGAATAGGAGGATGCTTGGGGATACAAAAAGTGTGGGGATGCCCCTCTCTCTCTCTCTCTCTCTATATATATATATATATATATATATTGGCTGGAGACCCAGGCGATGGAGCACGAGCTTTAGGGCATGAAAAAAATTTGCGGCGGAGGAAGAAAGACGGGGCCCGGACCCAGAAAAAGAGCCGGGAAGAGGAGAAATAGACTCTCCTCATAGTTGAAAAACGGTGGTTTCTCGCCAAAGAGGGAAGGGGAGCTTGAACCTATGTTGTATTAAGCACGAGGCGACGAGGCCGTCGCCTCGCTTAATGGCGCTTAATTAGCGCATAATTTTTTTTTTTGCTTCTTACATGTAAAATACTTTATATGCACATAAGCTTTATATTTATATACACACCTTTATAGATATATTTATATATCTAAATATTTATACATTGATATTTATAGATAAGTTTAAGCGTTCGGTTTGGTTTATACATAGATACATATATATACATATACATAGATATTTATACATAAGCTTAAGCTTTCGGTTCGGTAAAAAAAATTTAATCCGTGAGACGAGACGCCTAAGGCGAGGCGCTACTAAGCGCCGCTTAACCACCCAAAGCTTTTCTGGGACGAGATTTCGTTAAACGATGCGCCAGAATTGAAAATATCGCTTAATCACGCTTTTCACAACATAGGCTTGAACGGGGATAAAGCGGGCGAGCAGAGCCCGGCGGCGGAAGCCGTAGCTGGGGGCCAACGCCCCCTTCCTGGTAGAGGCACTGCCATGATCATACCTCATAGCAGGATGGGGGCGGGGACGGACCGAATGTGGAGGTACGAAAAGGGGGGAAACGACGCACCCCACGCAGATTCCTTACCATTTGGGGAAGACTTTAACGAACCTAGATGATCGACCTTCTGCTGCTAACAGACTACAGATCAGAGTGTTGGGGGAGGCCCCTGTCTCCTGGGCTCATGTCTGTAAAAATCCAGGCGGAGGAAAAAAGAATTCGACCTCCAATACGTCGAGCCAAAGACCGTCGGGGACCGCAAAGTTGTTGTGACACGATAGAGGATCTCGAAGCCACGACGGACGTCTGGAGACACGTTAATGATCTACGTCATGGGGGCCCGGCCGTTCTATGGACATTTGCACGCCTTCATCAATCGGATCTGGAGACCGACGGGAAAGATGCACTTGTATGCTAGGGAGAATGTATATTACCTAGTTCGGTTCGAACGACAGGAAGATCTTGAAAACGCTCTGCAACAAGGGCCATGGACATTTGACGGACGCCTAATTATAATGCGTCGATGGATGGCGAATTTCAAGTTCGAAAGGAAACGCCTTACGACCGTCCTGATCTGGATCTGCTTTCCAAACCTTCACCCGCGGCTGTGGAGCGGATCGACCATCATGAAACTCGCTAGTATTATGAGAATGCCACTAAAAGTCGACGAGGCTACTTCATCCTTGGCGTGGCTCTCCTACGCTAGAGTATTTGTAGAGGTGCAAGCCACAGACCCCCTTCCTCACTCGATATCCATCGAGTTACCGGACGGAGAAATTTTTGAACAGGCGGTGGAATACGAGTGGGTTCCCCCATCGTGCTCTACATGCGGATGTTTCGGACACACCCGAGTGACGTGTAGTGAGAAGAGAGATCAAGGTAAAAAACAAGGGAAAAACCTTCAAAAGGAAGTAAAAGACCAGAATACACAACACATGGAAGAGGATCAGAATGGCCATGAAGGAATGACTATGAATGAGCGACCACAACAAGGAGGCGAACCGAATAGCATACTTGGAAAGAGGCAAGGAGCCTCGCAAGAGGAGGAAATACTTTCAACTCCCCTCACACCTAATATGATGGATGGCATAGAAGTCCAGGAGGAAGAAATTGGCTCTAGAATGACTATCAATGAGGAGATAGAACCCAGGATCCAAGAAGGGTCGCCCGACTTTGGACGTTCTGAGCAAATGGGAAGCAATGGGGCAAAAGCAAGGAGAACAACGGCGGCAGGAGGAACAGATTATGGTCGGGTTACCCCTTTGGGGGGTGCCTAAACTCTGATAAACCGACAAGGGGACACTCCAGGACCGCGAGCTCTTACTACTGACAATCCTAAATGAAAAGAGTTGCTTCAGCAGGACAACAAGGCAGAGGGGCTCGACCTCATAAATCAAACTAAAGAAGTGAATGATTCATCCGTTCCTCTACGGGTGAGTACACGGATTGCAGGAGGACCCCTCTCAGTTTAATTTATGCCGATTCTAGCCTGGAACGTCAGGGGGGTAAACTCAGTCGGAAGGTGGAGGTCGGTCCATGATCTGCTGATGCGGCAGAAGTATAGTGTTGGTATTCTTCTTGAGTCCAAATTTTGAAGTGACAGTGTTCCTAATAGCCGAACACCTTCGGGCTGGATTTCAGTACACAATCTTATGTTTGCTCGATGGCTCGTATTTGGGTGCTTTGAGACTCCTCGTCTTGGAGGGGAAAAGTCCACTTCGAGTCAGAGCAGTTGGTGATGGTGGAATTCAGTAACGTTGGGGTCTTACTATCATGCTCGGGGCTGCGTACGGACATAACGATAGGCGTCTTCGCTACAAGCTCTGGATGGATATGATAAAAGTTAGCAACTTGATTGGGCAGACTCTTCCTCTTCTGCTAATCGGAGATTTCAACGCTTTACTCTACGTCCGGAATAAAAAATGGGGACGATATGTCCCTGATCCCATTCTTGCCGATTTTAAAAATTGCATATTGGGGTCCGACCTGTCACGACCCGATTCCGTAGAATCACTTGAGGCGTCCTCCGAATCGTGACCGCCGTGCGGGCCTGGGGTTGCGTCCGCACAAGGCTTTAATGATTTACATAGCAAGCACATATTCAGAGTACGCAGATAAATTGAAACACAGATTTGAAACATAAAAAAGTTCTCTTTATTGATAATGAACATCTATTACAAACTCTTGAACGAGTTAGCTAATATGTCGAACGGCTTACAAAAGAGATGACTCAAAATGAGATAGCAGTCCTGTACATTATATCCCTTTACTAAACTTCAAAAGATATAGACCTCCTGGCTGGAGGATTGCTTTGCCACGGAGCTGCATTTGTGTATGAAGAGTTGCAGCTTCGGACTTCAAAAGGCTTCAGGGGCGCGGTGAAAATGCGCCAACAGCTGGACTGGATCGGGAAGACGACTTCGGCTCCTCGCTCAGTTCGCCTTGGTACGGAGAACCTGTTTCAACGAGGGTCAGCATATCGAAACATGCTGGTGAAGGCGAGCTAGCCGAACTATACCAATCAACACGTTGTTTAGTGAAGCATGCATATTTTGTGGGTTTCTATCTTGCCTTAGTTCATTTACAAGTAAGCAACATATAGAATTTACTGAAATGAACGTGCCACCGTTAGGTGGATTTTACCTGACCGTCTGAATTACCTGCACAATACTTACCATGCCTTCCCTGCCACGAAGACACAAGTTAGTATGCAACAGGTTTAAATATACACGTTGGGATCACTGGCTAGGAGCCATAATGGACCGTTTAGTCTTTGAACGAGGATGGTGTGCAACGAAGCACGTGAGGCGCTGCATGCCATCCCGTTCGCACGTGAGACTATCGTGAAGTTTCGCCCGGACCGGATCGGTGCCAGTGCCCCAGCGACCGTCCGCGGAACCCGTTACCTTGTGCACAAGTTGTCCGTGATCAATCGTTCGTGGCACGTTAACGTTGATGCAGTTTAGGCACGTGAACAAGATAAGCAACATTGCATGATTCGTTTTGCATAGTCTTCCAGACAGTTTATTTCATAACACGTTTATTCCATACTTAGCACAATTTATGGAAGAAGATGCATTCTAAATAACTTGAAGCATGTATAGAACATTTAAAATGAACAAGCATGCAAATTGAGTAACCGTTTCCCAGTTAAGTGACAAGCATAAATACCCAAGTCTATTCTCTTTTATCTTGGTTTCTTTTATTATTAACTTGGTATCGTTTGATCGGGGCAAGGGAGCGAAGCTTGGAAGCAAGGCTAGCTAATCGGGTTGGTAGCCACTCACTTAGATTTTGGAAAGAAGAAGGAAAGAGGCGCTTCACGACTCCGCTCGCAAGCCGCCTACTGCTTGTTCACCTGCACACGAACAGCTCGATTAAATACTTCTTCCTCTCTTTCCAATCTCGGAATAGAAGTGCAAGTCAATGAACGAAAACAATGAAAACCATCGAAACCGTTCAAGGAAAACAAGCAAATCCCAAAACCAACTCAAAGCACGAAAGCAACAAGCGACATCGAAAACCGAGGCAATAAAGATAGCAGCGGAGAGGTCCCTCCTGACTCTGCCGCTAAGCCGATCCTTGGGGCGCGGTCCACTGAATATGGGAATCGATTCCGAAGAAACAAATCCATAACGAGGACGAGTTCTTAATTCAATCTATCCCGATCGAACGATACCGTTTGTGTTTCTTAGCCGCGATCTCCGCACCGGGAGAACGGGGCGCTACATCCTACCCAACCAATTGGAAGTTTCGTCCCGAAACTTGAGAACAATGCTTACCGTTAAGGGTGATGAACAGAATAGTTTGGGCAATCACGAATTCGGTGGGTGGAGTCACCGCAAATGTGACATTGACCGAGTTTCTTGCGGCACTTATCGGACGTGTGCCCTTGTTTCTTACAGAAATTGCACGAAGGCCCTGGGTTTGCTCGTTGTGGACCGCCGTGGTTAGGGCGTTTTGCAGCGGTGTTTCCTCTATCGTTGCCTTGGCGTTTGTGATTGTAGGTATGCACAGCGCCGGTGGAAACGTGAGGATACTGCGGTTCCAGAGATAGGGCGTGATTCATGACTTCACGCATCGTTCCATACTGATTATTGACTACGTGCCCATGAATGGCAGGGCGCAGACCGCCTTCAAACCTTCTTGCTCGACTCGCTGCATCAGGTAAATAGGCCCTAGCGAATTTGGAGAGTCGGTTGAATTCGGCGGAGTACTGCTTCACTGTCATACTGCCCTGCCTCAGTTGCACGAAATCATTTTCCATTTGACGTTGTACTGGAGGGGGTATAAACTCCTCTTCAAACGCGGCACGAAAAGTCGTCCACGAGATCGCCTCCTCTCCGTGATCAAATTGGAGAGATCGTCGATGCACGTCCCACCAATCGTGCGCGTTGAGGCGGAGCTGTAGTTGCGCACAGTCGACGCGCTTCTCTTCGGAAACTTCTAGCAGAGCGAAGTGATCTTCAAGCTCGGCTAGCCAATCAAGAGCTACCACTGGGTCCTCAGTCCCGTTGAATGGGGTGTTGCAGACTTTCTTGAAGAGTCCCAAGTTGAAGGCAGTCACGTCCCTCGGCCTTGGAATTTGTGGCGTTTCTACTTCAAGCACGGGCTGTTCCACCGGAGTCGTTGCTGTTGCGACGGAATGGTTGGCAGCCAAAGTCTGAACAATCTGTTGCAGGGCATCCACCTGCTTTTGTTGGACTGAGAATCGGGTCTCTAGATTGCTCTTGAACTTGGCTTGGCGAGCATCATCTCTTTGTCGTTGCGATTCTAACATTTGCATTACCCGCTCAAGCGGGTCGACTTGAGATATGCCTCGCTGGCTCCGAGAGCTTCCCGAAGTGCCCGAACTGCTTTCTTGTGTTTCGTTCGGTGGTTGCGCTGCAGATTGCGCTGGATTCATTCCTTCAAAAGAAGGTAAATTACATTAGGATCATAATGTATTATGGACTTATTGCATGAACGTATCTCATTTTGGCCTAGCGAGTTCAAGAGTTCGCACAGGAATTTGATCGTTAAAGGAACTTTTCCAGCACGAAGTCTAAGGAACTTGAATATGTGCTCTGATACCACTATGTCACGACCCGATTCCGTAGAATCACTTGAGGCGTCCCCCGAATCGTGACCGCCGTGCGGGCCTGGGGTTGCGCCCGCACAAGGCTTTAATGATTTGCATAGCAAGCACATATTCAGAGTACGCAGATAAATTGAAACACAGATTTGAAACATAGAAAAGTTCTCTTTATTGATAATGAACATCTATTACAAACTCTTGAACGAGTTAGCTAATATGTCGAACGGCTTACAAAAGAGATGACTCAAAATGAGATAGCAGTCCTGTACATTATATCCCTTTACTAAACTTCAAAAGATATAGACCTCCTGGCTGGAGGATTGCTTTGCCACGGAGCTGCATTTGTGTATGAAGAGTTGCAGCTTCGGACTTCAAAAGGCTTCAGGGGCGCGGTGAAAATGCGCCAACAGCTGGACTGGATCGGGAAGACGACTTCGGCTCCTCGCTCGGTTCGCCTTGGTACGGAGAACCTGTTTCAACGAGGGTCAGCATATCGAAACATGCTGGTGAAGGCGAGCTAGCCGAACTATACCAATCAACACGTTGTTTAGTGAAGCATGCATATTTTGTGGGTTTCTATCTTGCCTTAGTTCATTTACAAGTAAGCAACATATAGAATTTACTGAAATGAACGTGCCACCGTTAGGTGGATTTTACCTGACCGTTTGAATTACCTGCACAATACTTACCATGCCTTCCCTGCCACGAAGACACAAGTTAGTATGCAACAGGTTTAAATATACACGTTGGGATCACTGGCTAGGAGCCATAATGGACCGTTTAGTCTTTGAACGAGGATGGTGTGCAACGAAGCACGTGAGGCGCTGCACGCCATCCCGTTCGCACGTGAGACTATCGTGAAGTTCCGTCCGGACCGGATCGGTGCCAGTGCCCCAGCGACCGTCCGCGGAACCCGTTACCTTGTGCACAAGTTGTCCGTGATCAATCGTTCGTGGCACGTTAACGTTGATGCAGTTTAGGCACGTGAACAAGATAAGCAACATTGCATGATTCGTTTTGCATAGTCTTCCAGACAGTTTATTTCATAACACGTTTATTCCATACTTAGCACAATTTATGGAAGAAGATACATTCTAAATAACTTGAAGCATGTATAGAACATTTAAAATGAACAAGCATACAAATTGAGTAACCGTTTCCCAGTTAAGTGACAAGCATAAATACCCAAGTCTATTCTCTTTTATCTTGGTTTCTTTTATTATTAACTTGGTATCGTTTGATCGGGGCAAGGGAGCGAAGCTTGGAAGCAAGGCTAGCTAATCGGGTTGGTAGCCACTCACTTAGATTTTGGAAAGAAGAAGGAAAGAGGCGCTTCACGACTCCGCTCGCAAGCCGCCTACTGCTCGTTCACCTGCACACGAACAGCTCGATTAAATACTTCTTCCTCTCTTTCCAATCTCGGAATAGAAGTGCAAGTCAATGAACGAAAACAATGAAAACCATCGAAACCGTTCAAGGAAAACAAGCAAATCCCAAAACCAACTCAAAGCACGAAAGCAACAAGCGACATCGAAAACCGAGGCAATAAAGATAGCAGCGGAGAGGTCCCTCCTGACTCTGCCGCTAAGCCGATCCTTGGGGCGCGGTCCACTGAATATGGGAATCGATTCCGAAGAAACAAATCCATAACGAGGACGAGTTCTTAATTCAATCTATCCCGATCGAACGATACCGTTTGTGTTTCTTAGCCGCGATCTCCGCACCGGGAGAACGGGGCGCTACACGACCTTGCCTGCCTTAGGAAATCTGGGCTCCCGTGGTCATGGAGCAATATGTCTGTGTCTGATAGGATTTGGTGCAACCTGGATCAGGCTCTGGGAAATGCCGCGTGGTTTGACAAATTCCTTGAAGCAATGGCCGAAAGCTTGCCCGCTTCGGTGAGCGATCATTCCTCGCTGCTAGTACATATCACCACGCCTACTGCGCCTCGCAACTCCCCCTTCAGGTTCAATAATACTTGGCCTCTTTGTGAGGGTTGTAATGATGTGGTGCAAGTTTGCTTTTCTTCCCAGGTAGGCGGGTCCAGCCAATTCAAATTGTGCATGCTGCTGAAATCCACCAAGCAACAACTAAAGGTGTGGAACTCCAAGGGACAACAACCATATGTGAAGCTCTTGAAGCTATCCAGCGGGCGGCTCAAATGCCAGGGACGGGAGATGACATGGCTAGCCACTAGAAATAGTTGCGGGAAGAAGTTGATAAGCTAAAATGGCACGAGGAGATCCAACTAAGACAAAGGGCAAAATGTGAATGGCTCAAAAATGGTGACCGCTGCTCCTAATTCTTCTATGGGGTGATTCAAGCGCGGCAACAACAAAATCATATTGCCGGGCTTATTGATGCAAATGGTGTTGAGTTAACTGTTGAAAAGGACATTTCCACGGAGGCCGTCGAGTATTATACAAATATGTACAACAACGAAAATCAACTAGCCGACTTCCCCTCGATTGTTTACAAGAGGATAGTCACGGAGGTGGGAAACACGGCTCTCCGTCGTGCGATTGACGTTCAGGAAATCGAGAGAATAGTCAAGCGCGCTGACCAGACAAAATTGCCGGAGCCGGACGGTTTCACCGTCAAGTTCTTCCAAACCCATTGGGAGCTTCTTCGCCACTCGGTTAAAGATGCTGTCAACGAGTTCTTTACATCCGGAAAGATGCTAAAAGAGCTAAATCATATCTTCCTAACCTCGATTCCAAAGAAAGAGGGGGCCTCTAGGCTTGCAGACTTTCGGCCAATTGCGTGCTGCAACTTTGTGTACAAGCTTATCTCTAACATTATGTGTCAAGAATGCAGGTCCTTATGAAGGGACTGATATCTACAAATCAGTCGGCCTTCGTGCGCAGGAGGCTTATATATGAAAACTACCTCTTGGCTCACGAACTTGTTCGAGATTTCAACAAACCCGGTGGAGATAAAGCTTGTGTAAAGCTTGACCTCAGGAAAGCTTACGACACAGTTAATCGTAAATTCCTCTGTCACCTCATGAGAGATATGAACTTTGATGACTGGTGGGTGAAGAGAGTGGAGGAATGCATCTCGTCCCCTACCTTATCGGTGATGATCAAGGCTAACCCCACGGGTATTTCCGCAGCAACCGAGGCCTTCGTCAAGGGGACATATTGTCACCCTATCTGTTTACTATAGTCATGGAGTATTTTACCTACCTCATGGATCGTGCTGTCTACTCGAGGAAGATAAGGTCGTTGCACTGCAAAATTAGTCCCGTGATCTCGTACCTGATTTATGCCGACGATCTTCTGGTCTTCATGCAACCGTCGGAAAAAAGCGGTGAGCATCTGTTGCGGGTTCTTGCTAGGATGTCCGGGCTGGAGCTCAATAAGAACAAGAGTTGCATATACTTTAGCCGCCTGTGTAAGATGAAGCTGTAATATCAGCAACTCCTGCAAATAGAGCAAGGGGAGCTGCCTGTAAGGTACCTTGGATTGCCCCTATCAAACTCGTATACGCGAGCGATGGAGAGTAGCAATTTGATTGAAGGTATTCAAGGACGGCTTAAGGGTTGGCAAGCTCAAACATCGTCTTTTGGAGGGCGGATTGAGCTGGTACGTACGGTGATTATGGCGGTAATGTTTTATTGGATGCAAGCGGTGATCATATCAACAAATACTATGAAAAAAATTGAGCGACTATGCGCCAACTTTATCTGGCGCGGGGGGATACATACCATATCATGGAAAGAGATGTGTCGGCCCAAACAAAAGGGGGCGTAGGCTTGTGCTCCCTGGAAACTGTTCGGGAGTGTATGCAACTGAAGATGGCCTGGAGATATCTTGACGGGTCCTCCCTATGGGCTAACTGGATGGCCGGAAAGTACACGACAAAGAAGAATTTTTGAACGCTCGATATGGACAACAATTTCTTGGTGGTATTTAAATCTATCCTGAAGCAGCGGGCACGGTTGAAGGCCCATCTTATACGGGTAATTAGTGATGGAAAGTCCACCTATCTATGGAAGACCCTTGGCTTTCCCACAGAAGCCTCAGGGAGGTAATGGGCACTCAGCGACTTGGCCAGGCGGGCGGTCAGCTGAGGGTTTCGAGCATTATGAAGGAGGGGGAGTGGGATATGGCGGCCTATAGATTCTGCCAATGGATTGAGGGGACCATCCGACAGGTGCCCATTGCCAGAGCAAGAGGAAAGGATGTCCGGCAACTTGACTTCGATGGGTCAGAGGGTTTCGTCTTCCGGCACGTCTACGACGAGTATCGGAAAAAAATCTGCCATTAGTGAGTGGTTCGAGATTATATGGATGAAAGGAGAGCTTTGAAGATGCAACTTACTATGTACAAGGCTCTCCGCGGTAGACAGCTCACCTTGGATAGGATTCGGAGATTCGGGATCAGTACGGAGGCCCAACTGTCCCCTGTGTTATAGGGAAGATGAGTCGACCGATCATCTCTTCTCTAGGTGCAATGTGAGTATCGAGGCTTGGTGGTCGCAATGAGAGTTGTTGGACCTCACGTATCCTACCGGGGGAACCTTGGAGAGTGTCGTTGTCTCTATGTTCGACTCACGGCATAAGGGAAGGGCGTGGTACAGAGGGGCTAGGCTTCGGTTGCTCTGTTTTGTTTGGCATATATGGAGGGAACGCAACAACCGTATGTTCGAAAGTCGAAGAAATTCGATTTATGGGATTATTGCAGGCATTGAGCAAGACATGACTATGCAAGAAGGATAGGAGTCTTTACTGGATTCGGGGTGCTTAACTATCTGTACTAGGAAGGAGAGGAGTGGGATGATCCCCTCTTATGTGGGTATGTGATGTTTGAGTGTATGTAGTTCTCTTTTTTCTTTCAAGGGTTCCGCCCTTTTAATAAAATTTATCATTTCCAATATATATATATATATATGATATATAGGATAAACGGGATATGAGCCATAGGCTCATATTCCTATATGAGCCATGCACATATGGACCAATAGGAATGGATTCCTACATCCCATGTGCATTAGTACACTCTATTCCTATTGGTCCACATGTGCATTGGCTCATGTAGGAATATGAGCCTATGGCTCATATCCCTTTTTCCATATATATATATATATATATATATATATATATATATATATATATATATATATATATATATCCCTTTCCACCTCTGTTCGACGAAGGTCCAACTAGTATCCGGAGGAGGCGAAGCGGAGGAGGAAGAATGCACCTGGTTATCCCAAAAAGCCAGGAATATATATATATATATATCCTTTCAGCACTCATTCTTGCTCTTTCATTCATGAAGGTTTAATTACTGATATATATATACAGAAATTCTCAAAAATCATCCGTATGGTTTCATATTATGGAACCAACAATGTTACAACCGTTGGATTTGGATTATAAGGCTGAGATTACATTTGTATCTTTTAAGTAGATACTTTCACCTTTTAATCACAGTCTTGTAATGCAAATCCAACGGTTGTAATATATATATATATATATATATATATATGACTTGATCTACATATATGAATTGTAATACTTTCTAGAGACAATATTTACTTTCCCGTGATAGGTTCTTATTCTCTTCAGTAACACGATCAACAATTTAGGAGTGGTTAATGCGTAAACAGATATTTAAGTGGCAATGTGGCATTGGTGAATTCTTAGCTGTCACTTCACTTATAACATCTTGATTAAGGCACTACACAGAGAGAACATCCCCCAGAATTCTACTGATGTGAATCCTTATTGCTGATACTAGGTGCTATGCATTTCATGGCCCACGTTCATGACTAATTAAATGGCTCGGGCTAAGGGCGGATACAAACTTATTTGTAATTGAAAGACTAAATTCATTCCCTGTACTAATGCACCCCATCTTTTGTGTAAGTTGAAAAAGCATGTGTACTGCATATGTGAGAAATTGAGTAATCCTTTATTTTCAACATTTATAACTTGCAATAGCAATGTTTTTATGAGCATAGAATTTTATTTTCCCCATTTAGAGATTCTAGCATAATTAGTAGTACACAGAAGGACACTATTCTTTATTTGGTTCTGAGTTTGAGTGGGTCATTTTGCCTGAACTCTTTTCTTATGCAGGGTTTGAAAAGGAGCTATCTTGACTTGGGATCACAGGGTGCCTTTCATGAAATTCGGAATGTACGACCAAAAGAAACAGAAAATGTATCAAACAGTTCCAAGTTTAAGCCAACTGATTTATCCCCAACATGTCCAGAACGTGAAGCATGCCAAAGCTCTGCAGCTGATAAATGCATTTATCATGATTCAAGAAATATATCAGCTTTGGATTTTCTAGATGCATCTGCAAGTTTCTCTGTCAAGTTGCACGTCAAAGATAACCGATCGGTTGGATCATTTACAATGCCTTATGAAACTAAAGTAAGCAATCCAGCCAGATTAGGCAGTGTCATTTCTGTGAGCCTCATTCCAGATGCTGAAGAAGTTGTTAATGCAGTTCAAACAAGTCATACAATTTCATCTCTTATTACGTTGCCTTTAAGACCTAACTCTGCAATGGCAAGTGGACCACCTGCCATCATCATTTTGGATGAAAATCAGGTATAGGGATTGATGTATTTTTCAGCTGCTTTTGAGCTGCCAAATATGTGCTGATAGTGATTATACATCTTATGTGAGTGAAGGATGTGGAAGAGCTTTCACAGGTCAAGGAAGATTCTCCGCTTCCTCCTCCAGCAATGGTGCAGAATGATGGTATGACCCGACTTTGAAAGAGCATGCTGCATTTGGTTTACAGATGCCTCTTACTAAATCTCTCTTCTAATGCACTATATCAATTGACATTGCTACCTCTTTAACTTTAGGTAATGGTTTGGAAAATATTACCAACTCTTCTCAGTTGATGGTGCCAGTAGATATCAAATCTTCACCAGGGTTAGTTATCTTTTTTTTTTTTTTTTTTGTATACTTGGTTGCAAGTTTGATCCCCTAATGTGTTTCAACTGGAGTTTTTTGTAAATGAAGTTCTCTTCACATTGTCAGGTGCTTATTTGTCCTGTATTTTGTTGCGTTCCTATTTTGAACCATGATCGGATTAATTTTCATCCAAAATGCTGATCTATAACTGATGCAATGTAACTTGTATAGCTTAAGGTTTTCCTAAACAAAAAGAGAGAAATTTTAGCATAGTTTGTACTATCTGCCGATACCGATACAGTTTGGCATGTCCTGATATGATACCGATCGTTTTCGATATTGACCAATACCGACGTTGGGAGTCTCTTTCTCCATTAATTAGGTAGAGAAAATTGAACGAAAAAGATCAGGATATGAAAGCATGTAAATGAAGAAAATTTATTTATTGCATGAAACTGGTCGGCAATGGTGACTATTATTTTATTCAATTTCAAAACTATTAAGAAACAACACAAAATACTTAAATTTATGCCTAAATGTAAAGTATTTTTTTCTATTTTTAATAATTATTTGGTTTCTGATATTTAAAAAAAAATTCCTGATACCGATATCACAAACCATGATTTTATGTTAGGGTTTAATAGATATCTGCAGCTGACGGGGCTTGAGAAAAGAAAATGGGTTGTGTTCACTAGGCGTGAGCATTATTCAGTTTTGGACCGAAAACCAAACCGAATAAGAGATTCGGTCTTATTCGGTCCGGTTTGAAAAAAAATTGCTTCGGTTTCGGTTTTGAAAATACTAAATTTTTTTTTTGGGTTTCGGTTTTGGATTTCGGTTTTGGTCAAAAACCGAATAAGATTTATGCAATTATGTAAATATTCTCAATTTTTTGCATACTTTGTGATTAAAAATGTGTATATTTTGAAAACAACAATTCTATGTATATGTTTTGAAGTCCAACTTTGATATTTAACAATTAGTCAAACGTTGGACGCAATTTTGAAATACAACAAATATGTGTATAAAAAATAAAAATTTAATATAATTTAACCATGATCCCAACATTGGACCCGACCTATTAAACAATAGAAATATTCCAACCGAACAAACCGAATTGATTATTCGGTTTCGGTTTTGGCTAATTTCTGTTCGATTTCGGTTTTGGATTTTTAGAATTTCGGTCTATTCGGTTTTGGCTATTTCGGTTCGGTTGAAATCGAATGCTCATCTCTAGTGTTCACAGTAAAAATCCTGATACTGATATCACAAACCATGATTTTAGGTTAGGGCTTAATGGATATCTGCAGCTGACGGGACTTAAGAAAAGAAAATGGGTTGTGTTCACTAGGGGTGAGCATTATTCAGTTTTGGACCGAAAACCGAACCGAATAAGAGATTCAGTTTTATTCGGTTCGATTTCGGTTTTGAAAATACTAAAATTTCTTTTTGGGTTTCGGTTTTGGATTTCGGTTTCGGTTTCGGTCCAAAACCGAAAACCGAATAAGACTTATGCAATTATGTAAATATTCTCAATTTTATGCATATTTTGTGAATAAAAATGTGTATATTTTGAAAACAACAATTCTATGTATATGTTTTGAAGTCAAACTTTGATATTTAACAATTAGTCCAACTTTGGACGCAATTTTGAAAGATAACAAATGTGTGTATAGAAATTAAAAAAATAATATAATTTAACCATGATCTCAACATTGGACCCGACCTATTAAACAATAGAAATATTTCAACCGAACAAACTGAATTGATTATTCGGTTCGGTTTCGGTTTTGGCTAATTTCGGTTCGGTTTCGGTTTTGGATTTTTAGAATTTCGGTTCGGTTTTGGCTATTTCGGTTCGGTTGAAACCGAATGCTCACCTCTAGTGTTCACAGTAAGTTCTAGTAGGCTGTGTTGGCGAATGACACTTTATTACACTTCCTCTAAATATATGTCAAGTTGTCAACTTGATCATTGATTGAAAAGGATTCCTACAAAGTATTATTATAAATCTCAGTGGCCGACCCAGAAAATATTTTCAGGGGGTGCGAAAATACACTAAAATTTTCCAGGGGAAGCGAAAATATACTAATTTAAAATTTAAGGAGAGCATCGTATAAAAATTATATAAAAAACAGTGTGGCTGGCAAACATTGAACCCATGACCTCTTGAGTAAAAGGTTTATTAAGTAACCAATTGAGCCAACAAATTATCTAGTGTATAAGGAAACAAAATTAAATATGTCATAATAAAGAGTATATATAGGAGTATAGGGAAACAGAAAATCCAAGGGGGAGCGGTCGCTCCCCTTTCGGCCTAGCGTGGATCCTCCATTTCGGCCTAGAGTGGATCCGCCCCTGATTATGATTGTTGATTACAAAATGAAGTACCAACATAAGTTATTGGTGTCATTCATTAGTTAGGTTGACCCTTGGCTATGTTACATGCTATTCGTTTTTGGTTATTAGCATTTATTAATAAATACCATTTTTGGAGGTGCTTTTTTCCCATGGTACTTAGGAACAACTTAATTTGGATGCATAAGCTATCAAAGACTAACAACTTAATAATGACTGGCTATATTGATCATGTAGTTTTTAACTATGTTTATAAGTATTTACTGAGTAGAAGCTAACTGTTTACTTTATCAGACAAACTTCTATTAGTGTGGGCCTTTCCTTGACAAAACTCACGAAGTTGTAGTTTGTGAATCTATTTTGTGGATTCTGTATCGAATCTTTAAAGCTGGCAGATTAACTTTGCATCTAAAAGTTAAAATAATTGAGTGATCATTTCGGTAGTTGGTTTTATATTCTTCTCTAAGTGATGATTGCAGAACTTCTAGAGGAAACATTTTTCTTTACTCCAATTTGTTCTTTATCTTGGTAAAATTAGTGAAATTACGCAGGAATTGAAACAATGGGTATTCACGCTGGTGTACTAACTGTTTATGTGTAGTGCTATATAGCTATGTTTTGTTTCTGTTTTTGCATTTGAACTTGCAAAACATCATATTAGCTAGTATGACTAACTGTTTATTTCATATTGTTTGAATGCCTTAATTTTACTAGTTGTTTGTGACTCCATGTATTATCTATTGGACAGTGTGTAGGAATTTATGTTTGTGTACTTAATTTCTTGTATCTCAGTGATGTTGAAGCTGCCACCAACATCGATGAGGTTAAGACTTCCAGCAGACAGAAAACTTCCTCGAGTCAGCTGGTTCTCCATGCCAAAGAAGTACAGTCGATCACTGGTATGTATATAACATACATATATTTCCTGACTTGACTTGTACCAGCTCAGTCAATTTAGATGTAAATATGATAACAGTAGACTAATTGGATCCATAATTTGGTGGACAAGGGGATAGACTCATATAGGCTTGCGTCCTGGCCAATTAAGTTGTAGAGACCCATCCTGTCGAACTCAGAACCATGTGATAAGGCCGAGATGCAAGACTGATAACAAAAAAGACACAATTCCCTCAGTTGCAATGTATGTTTTACTTTCCCACCTATCTCCTTGAAACAAATAAGAAAAGGATGGTAGGAGTACTTTCCATCTTCGTATGAAAGTGAAAGAAAAGTACTTCCGCACATTCAATTCACATTCCTCTCGCCAACAATGCTACTAAGATAAGGAAACAAGAGGGAATGATTTTTTATTTGGGTGTATTGTTATTGTGTCAGATTCAGGTTCTGTTTCTTACCCTGAGACATTATTCTGACACATTAACCGATTAAGTGGTTCGTCTGCAAGAACCCGGCATGTTCAATCCAAAGAGGGCTAAGTAGCTGTGTTGTCTTCTTACTTGGTGCAACCCTTTATGTGGCTGATCTTGAGCCATTTCAGAGAAGTTGACCAATCAATCTGCTTTGTCCAATACTGCTTTACTGTAGTATAACAATTCACATGTTTCCTACACAAGTACATCTAAGGAAAGCTAGTCTCGCATATGAATTAGGAAACAATCTGCTTTGTCCAATACTGCTTAATGTAGTATATCAATTCACATGTTTCCTACCCAAGTAAAATCAAGGAAAGTTAGTCTCGCATATGAATTACGAAACAATCTGCTTTGTCCAATACTGCTTAATGTAGTATATCAATTCACATAGTTTCTTAAACAAGTAAAATTAAGGAAAGTTAGTCTCGCATATGAATTACGGAGCAGCAGAACACATCCACAAAACTGACAGTATATTTTCATTTATATTAGATGGAAGTTTCTGTTTGTATTTAACTCAAGTCCTCTATCATTTCAATTTATTTGTATTTTAAAATGTTGCCAGTGGTGTCTTATATATGAAAGTCTACTATCAGAAGAGTGGATGGAGTGAAGTCAGTTAGCCGTTAGAAATATGGGCATCTATGGATTATGCTGATATGCTTAACAGCATAAGAGATTTGCGTTCTTTTCTAAGTTTCAGAACATTTCATGGAAAAGAATCCAAGTGTATCCTTGGAGCATCATAACTGTTTTACTATTGTAAGGAATACCTATAAGCCAGTCAGTGTGAAAAATGCACTCAATGTACTGATACCTTTATAAAAACCATGCTGATCCTTGGCTCTTCTTGATGTTGCATTTATGCCACCATTTTTGTTCTACCTAACACTGATCTGCCCTTTTAGAAATCCAGGTATATAAGCCCAAAGTCCTTATAGGACCTTACCCTTAATCAGAATGATATGGATTTGTTAACTGGTGCCAATTATTTGGGCAAGGCGTGATAGCCTTGCCTTGTAAACTGCTAGGACTTACATTGACAGTAAAGTAGTGAACCTATTGAGTAGGGGAATATTTTCGTAGTTGGAATTAACTTCCAGTAGTTTTTTAGAATCTGTGTCTGGTATGTTGCAGATTCAGAGCAATGTGCAAAAGGCCAAGCAGAGGCCGAAGTGAATGGATCCATGACTTCTGCCCTTGGGTAACATCTTTTGCCTTTCGGAGTCGAACTTCGTATTTTTGTTTAATCTGATAGCAGGCTATTCCTTTTGATCAGCTCCACAGCAGGCTTAAACTTAGACCTGCATGTTGCATCCAAGGACAAACCTTGTCAATTCAATTCAAGTAAGAATGAGAAGGCTGTTGACGCCTCTGGGGGATCTTGTCAGCTTTTAATTGAAAGTAACAATGATGCTCCTCCACTTAAAAAGACCAAAAGTAGTCGAGGCAGACTTACGGGCACTACGTTGAAGAAGCCAGTCAAGGAGGGGCTGCTGACTGAAACCCAATCAAGCACAAGTCGTGCTCGGGGGAGGAAGACAGTGCCAAGACCAAGGAGAGGACGAAAAAGTGAAGTAAATACTGGTGAGATCTTCTCTGAGTTTGTATGAAATGTAAGTATTAGAATCTTGTTGTGTAGCTGTAGCAATAATTTGTAAGAAGGAACAACTGTAAATACCAAAAAAATTGTACCATGTATCGAAAGTTCAAATTATCACTGTGGTTCATGGTTCCAAAGCATGGGTAATTGGCTGTTTACACGTGTACTGTAACATACGATGCCATTCATTTGTAGCTCTCTGAAACTAATATCACATGATTGTAGCTTCAACTGTACACATTTTCTTAGTTCTGAAACCTCGCCCCCCTTCCCCCACCCCCCCCCCCCCCCCCCCCCCCTCTTGCACAGTTATGGTACTGAGTGAATCTGAGTAAGTGTATTCTTTGGCATGCCGCCTCAGTCATTCATAGCTTGCTCAACCAAGAATTTGCCTTCAACATATAGAGTTGGCTTTTGATGTTTTTATGGAGCCTTGTGTACAAGCTTGCAAATAGTTACTGTTATTCAATACCCATTACCATGTTAACTGAGTTGAATCTTGAAGAAGAGTGCGCTAACAAAATGATAAAGTAAAATAAAAGTTGAGAAAATAGGCACAGGAAAAGAAAAAAATGGAGGAACCCTACCATGTTTCATGGGTGTTACGTGATCACTCATATTTTGAAAATAATTAGACTTAAAATAAAAATATTTAGTATTATAATTTTTTATAGAAAATATAAAATATAAAAACGATATAGAAGCGGTCTGTAATTAGTTTCAAAATAGGAATAGATAGTGTAATAAGTATAAAATATAAGAATAGTTAACGTAAAATATTTCCAAAAAAAAATGTACATTGGGTACCAAGAGGTTGAAATGTTGTTGGGTTTTATAGTAGTCATTGTTGTCTTTCTTCCATTTGTGGAACTAAGGACGGAATTTGAAATTTGAGCTGGGGGTAGACTAACTGATATGAAAAAAATGATATTCTAAAGGCACATCATTTTTTGTTCAGGACAGTCTATTACTTGGTGCTAGTCTAGGCTGAACCAATTTTTTTTCAAAACAACCCAAAATTTTCTTTGGGGGCTGCACCCCCCCTCCCCCTCAGCCTCCTCCTCCTCGAGCAGCGGCGACGGCGAGTGCAACAACGGTGGTGGGGTCGCGACGGAGGGCATGGAGGGAGGGCGACGCTCAGTGGCAACCTCCTCGATTGCGCTCGGGAAGAGGACTGCCAAAATATTTGACAGTCATATTTGTGGTGAGGACTGTCAAAATATTTGACAGTCCTGAAATATGCATACTGTCAAAATATTTGTTGTCAAGATTTTTAACAGTCTAGTATATTGGTAGGACTGTCAAAATATTTGACAGTCCTAAAAAAAATTGGACAGTTACGAGTAAAATTTTCGGTGGCAAACTTGTAAATAAAAAAAAACTTGGAATGTCCTGAACAACTTTTGATGTGTCTTTAGAATTTTCCAAAAAAAAAAGCAAATTCTAAAGGCACTTCACATTTTATTTAGGACAACCCATTACTTCACGACAGTCCAAATTTTTAATTTTTTACTTAGGACAGTCCAAATTTTACTCAGGACAACCTAACCCTAACCCAACCCCACCTGCCGGAGGCGAAGGCGGAGGCGGAAGGAGGAGTCTGGAGGAGGAGGAGGGAGGATGAGCAACAGTCGCTGCTGCTACGCTGCTTCAGTTGGGCGCCGGCCCGTCCTCGCCGTCGCCCACCCCCCACCACGCCACCGCCTGCCCCTGCCCTCGCCGCCGTCTAGTACCGCACCTCACTGCTTCTTCTCTTCTTCTTCTTCTTCTTCTTCTTCTTCAGGACTGTCAGAATGTTGACAGTCCTACCAATTGGAAGGACTGTCAACATTTTTGACAGAATTGGAAGAACTGTTAATATTTTTTACAGTCATAATTATTTAGGATTGTCAACAATGTTGACAGTCTTTTCAATTGATATGACTGTCAACATTGTGACGGTCCTGGAAAAAAATTTGGACTACTCTGGAACAACTTTTTTGATGACAAATAAAACGATCCTAAGTAAATTTTTGTAGTGTATATAGAATTAGCAAAAAAAAAAAAAAAATTTTTTTTGAGGTGGAAGACTTATGTTAAATAACAGTATAGAATATACATTTGACTAGGTTGGCCCCAAAATGGGAAGGATTGGCTGCCGTTGCCCACCCTACCCAAAACCCCTCCTTTGGTGCATTCCTTGGCTCTGCAGATGGGCAAGAAATTTCAGACCATCCATGCAAGATTAGCCTCTTATTCCAATACTAGTAGAAGAAATTTCATACTCTCTCTCTCTCTCTCTCTCTCTAGCTCTAAGCTCATTCATACCATCCATGGAAGGAACTCTCTTTCCCAACCGGCCTACTTTCCCCATACAAACCACAAAACCCCACAAGAAGCAGCAGCACTCCTCCTCAAGCAACCAACAAAACCTCAAGTTCAACCCATCCCTCCCTCTCCCTCCCCCTCCCTCCTCCAACACCTTCCCATTGGACTCCATCCTCCACCACCTCTCCCACCACCACAAAGACCCCTCCTTTCCTCCACCAAACCAAGACGCCCTCGCCGACGACCCCCGCCTCGACTTCCTCACCGCAAATGGCAGGTCTTTGCTGACCACCATCCTCCACCACCCCCTCCCCACCCTCGCCTCCTTCCTGGACTCGTCAAAATCTCAGCTTTCGAAGGTGGATGCAGCCAGCCTCCTCAAAGGACTGGAGATCTCGCGGGAATGGGAAAGGGCGCTCGTCCTGTTCCAGTGGCTCTCGGCCGGAGGATCCAGGCTGGACGCCCCGGCCATCGAAACCATCGTCCGGGTGCTCGGCAGGGAGTCGCAGCACTCCATTGCATCCAAGGTGTTCGATGCTATCCCCCTGGAGGACTACGCACTGGACTCCCGCGCCTACACCACGCTGCTCCACGCGTACGCCCGGTCAGGGCGGTACGATAAGGCCGTCACGCTGTTCGGCAGGATCAAGGAGAAGGGGCTCTCGCCGTCGCTGGTCATGTACAATGTGATGCTCGATGTCTACGGCCGAAAGAAGCAGTCTTGGAGTGAGATTGTTAAGCTGTTGGATGAGATGGAGAGGAACGGGCTTGATTTCGACGAGTTCACTTGTAGCACCGTGATATCGGCTTGCGGGAGAGAAGGGTTGCTGGAAGAGGCCGGCCAGTTTTTCGACGGGTTGAAGGCTCGAGGTTACGTACCGGGGATTGTTACCTATAATGCGCTGCTCCAAGTTTATGGGAAAGCTGGAAATTACCCCGAGGCATTGCGTGTTTTGAAAGAAATGGAGGAAAGAAATTGCGTGCCGGACTCTGTTACTTACAATGAGCTTGTTGCCACCTATGCTAGAGCTGGATTTTGCGAGGAAGGGATGGCGGTATTGGATGCAATGGCTTCCAAAGGTATCATGCCGGATTCCGTTACCTACACTACAGTGATAGGTTCCTACGGCAAGGCTGGGAGGGAAGACGAGGCATTGGATGTGTTTCGTAGGATGAAAGAATTAGGCTGTGTTCCCAATGTTTGCACTTATAATACTATCCTAGGGATGCTCGGAAAAAAGTCGAGGTCAGGGGAGATGTTGGACATTCTTCTTGAGATGAAGTCCAATGGATGTGTACCGAATCGGGTCACATGGAATACGATGTTGGCTACATGTGGTACGAGGGGAATGGAGAAGTATGTGAATCAGGTTTTTATCGAGATGAAGAAATCTGGGGTTGATCCCGATCGAGACACCTTCAATACATTGATTGCAGCTTATGGTCGTTGTGGGTCAGGAAATAATGCGAAGAAAATGTATGATGAGATGATTAAAGTTGGCTTTAGCCCCTGCATTACTACTTACAATGCCTTATTGAATGCAACTGCAAGGAAGGGCGACTGGAGGGCGGCAGAGTCTGTGATGGAAGATATGAGGAAGAACGGCTTCAAACCAAATGAGCTGTCATACTCGCTTTTGCTCCAGAGCCATGCAAAAGTTAAAAACATTGAAGGAATAGAGACGATCGAAGAGGAAATTTACGGAGGTCATATATTTCCTACGTGGGTAATCTTAAGGACCCTCATTATTGCTAATTTCAAGTGTAGAAACTTGAAAGGTATGGAGAAGGCATTTGAAGAGCTAAAGAAAAAGGGGCACAAGCCAGATTTGGTAATCCTAAATTCTATGCTGTCAATTTATGCGAAGCATGGAATGGATGACCGGGCTCACAAAATGTTTAGTTTGATCCAGACAAGCAGGCTTCAGCCAGATCTCATCACGTACAATAGCTTGATGGACATGTATGCAAGAGGGGGAGAGTGTTGGAAAGCTGAAGAGGTTCTGAAAGGATTAAAGAGCCACGAGTTGAGACCGGACTTAGTCTCATATAATACTGTAATCAATGGATTCTGCAAACAAGGGCTCATGAATGAAGCCTTGAGGGTTCTATCGGAGATGATGAGCTCAGGTATCAGGCCCTGCTTAATCACTTACAACACCTTTATTTCTGGGTATGTGAGCATGGAGATGTTCCAGGAGGCGAGTGATGTTATTGGCTACATGATGGAGAATGGTTGCATGCCTAGTCAACTTACCTACAAGATGGTAGTTGATTCTTATTGTAGAGTGAAAAGGTTCCAAGAAGCCATGGTGTTTGTTTCGAAGATCACGGAGATTGATCCTTCATTTGATGAGGGGTCCATTCGGAGGCTAACCCGCCAGGTACAGAAGAAAACTGAGTTGTAGCATTGATGTAGGTACTTCTACAATTTTCTTTATTCTTCATTTGTAGATTCTGTTGTCTAGAAAGTTTTGGGCAGGCAAATGTATCTTATCCCTACATTATTATTGTTTATAAGATTTTCATAACATCACAAGCTGACATTTTTTTGTTTGTGAACTGTTCATGTTCTTGTTGTCTTGCGATTATTGCATAAAATAAATTCGAGTTAATTTCAGTGCATGATAGGTCAAAGCAACAATTGTAGGTTTAGGGATCTACTGGTGAAGTTTGAAAAACAATGCCATATAAGCCTTAAACATAGTACAAGTTGAATAGTAATGTCGCTATATTAACTTTTGTCAAATTATGCAACAGGTTAGTTTCTGAAATATGGTATCAGTGTGAATTGAAGCCCCTGTCTAGTCACCCATAGACTTCAGAACTAAGCCTATAGTACAATTGGAACCTTAAAGCTGCTCTCAGATGAGGAGGCCCCATGACAGCCAAGCTATATTGTCTCTATATTGGTGTTCATTTTCTTGAGTTGAATCTACAAGTTAAAGATGAAAAATTGATGAATAATAAGATGCTAGAAATATGCAATGAGTACCTTAACCGGTGAGATATGGAAGTAGTAGGATAGATGGTGGTGACATACTTAATTGGACTGTAAACACTAGGAATAATCTGCATATATAGTATTATTGTTGAGTACTACCGGCAGTATATTTGGATATGCTTCTGAATCTTCCCTGCTTTCTTCTACTTCTCTGAATGCATCTATGTCTGGTTATTCTTTCACAAGAAAATCTGTTGTAACCCATTTGATTTTGCGTGAGAGAAAATTAATTCCTGCTTTATGAAAAAAGAGAGTTTACCTATTGTGCAATCTATCGAAAAAGAGAGAATCGGAGAATAACTGAATGTCAAATTTGGGCCTAAAGCTTTTAGTAAGACAGGAATCATGATGTCAAATATAGGTACTTCCGTCTCTTAAGCTTATGAGCTACTATTGATTTTCTCTTAGTTTGCTTCTCTCTATTCTTTTATGGTCTGTAACTATGTACGTGCTGCCTTCTTGGGAAGATACAGTGCTGGACCTTAGGATTTTTCTTTTTCTTTTGTGATGTTCACATTAGTGGAAACCTGTGTTGCACGGACACGGATACAATACGACATGGGAACACTTACACTGCTGGACCTTAGGATTTTTCTTTTTCTTTTGTGATGTTCACATTAGTGGAAACCTGTGTTGCACGGACACGGATACAATACGACATGGGAACACTTACATGGCGCATATGTTGGTGTGTACTAGTGTATTTTAGCGTGTCCACGTGTTGAACATGACATAGGCTCAGATTTTTGGAGTGTCCGTGCTTCATAGGTGCAAACAACAATTCTTTTGTGATTCTTTCCCTTGTTATGTTTACTTCCGATCCCACTGCTTGAGCTAGTAGGTTTGGCGTCAATCAATACATTAACCCCGCTTAACATGTTTTGTATCCACCTTATGCAATTTGTAAGATATTATCGCGTGGATTTTGTTTGACCTCAGAAAGCTGGTGGAAAGGATGATACTTCGATATATGATTTGCAGGTGGAAATATGACTTGGTGCCTATACTTTGTAAGGTAACCTCGGAACAATCCTACTATGTTGGAATTCTCGTTGAGCAGCTCCTTAAACCAGTCAATTGCACTTAACAGTGCGTCAGACGTACACTAGTGAGTGACATAAGAGTGAATTATGATCTTTTTTGTATCTCTATGTGATGCTTTGATTTTTAATTGGTTACATGAATTTTAAGCTTAGCTTTTGAGCCTGCACTACTTATTGATCGTTAATCAACCTTAACATGTTTCGGATCAGGTTTATTGTCTTCAAAGTTCAAACTGTAAATATTAATACGAGGATTCTGAACCTAGGAAAATGTGTACAGGAGCTAGTATATAAACTTTTTTTTACAATGGTAATCAGTGTTTACCGCGAGATTTATTTTCCCTAAAACCAATGAATACTTGGGACCAGTAGGCGTCACTAGTGCCAAACTTGTGATTTCTGAGAATGAAACCAGTGGGCTTGTCTGTTCTCGAGTGCCTGTAGTCTCTTTCTAGTTGATATTGAGGTACGAGGACTAAGTAGTTCTGTGCTACAAGCAACGTAGTCTGGAGGTGGATGCAAAAGTGGGGGGCAACTACCCACATTGATTACAGGAACCACCTCTACCTTAATAGTCACAGCCTGTAGGTGGCAATGGAGCCTGAAAACCTGTCGATTGTGTCGCATAAAATTAAATCTCAATGCTTATTGATTCACATAAAGATCCTTCAAATATTATGATTCCTCATTGTATCTAGGTGTGGAACATTAAGTATGCAAACCCAAGAACTTGACAATCCTGTCTAGGTATACAGGAACAGAACCAGGATCTTTTGTTGATACATTTAAACGTGAGAATTTTGGAGCACTTGAAATGAACCTGATATACGCGTCGGGATGTTGCACTCATCTTGTGCCAGTTGGTGGACTTCGATCTGCATGCGGATCCTACAAAATCAAAATGGTTCTGCAATTGGATCCTATATATAGGATCCGACCTTTATTGGACCCATGCCATATACTATGTAATACTTTGAATCTCTGAGGATTGAAAGGTGATAATTATCAGTAGGCAAATCTTCATGCGATCCCTTAGGTTGATCTCCATATGTGGGATTATTTGGTGATGATGAAATACAACATTCATTTAGTATGAGTCAAAATTTGACTATTATTATTCTATTGCTACTGCTTTTTGATGTACAAGACAATCATTGATTACAGGAGTTGACTTCTTTTATTCATAATCATAGGTTGTCAGTTCCTACTATTTTTCGAGTTTTACTTTCTACATTGAAAAAATTGATTGCAACACTTCATGCACTAGCATTGAACTTTTGGTATGCAGAAGGCTAGAGAGAAAAATGAAAGGGTACAAAGAAGCAATCAGTATGTGAGATATTTCATTTGTTTGGACGTTTCTTGCTTAGCCCTTCCAATTACATCAAGAAAATAATGGCATGCCTCATCTATTCCATACAACTGATTCAAAGTTGATCAACTAGATATTTTGAATATGTATATGCCTTAATCACGTATGTAAGGTATTCTCTCTCTTTCCTATAACAATGCAAATTAATAGGTTATAGGTGCTACTGTATTTTGATTTGTTTTCTTATAGAAAATATGGACAATAAAGCAGATATTACTCCAATATTGAACCTGAGCCAACTCTCTTGAATTTTTTAGTTCCACATTGCCTAAAACCCCATGTGTATTTCAATATAATGTTTCTCTTTATGTTGACTTGTGCACATGGGATGTGGTAGCCTAT
The DNA here is from genome assembly GCA_036927795.1 of Iris macrosiphon. Classification (NCBI taxonomy): domain Eukaryota; kingdom Viridiplantae; phylum Streptophyta; class Magnoliopsida; order Asparagales; family Iridaceae; genus Iris; species Iris macrosiphon. The sequence continues at coordinate 207,174,798 of JAYESA010000004.1, forward strand.
GTAGCTTGTGGGGCATTTTTCCAAGAGGGTAAGGATCAAGACATCATAGAATTTTTGTTTTGTTTTTGTCACTCATGTAACGACCCGTTCATCCCGTTCCCCCTGCTCGGGGAGCGCGGCCAAGAAATGCTTACGACCGTCCGAACGGGACAGATTGAATCAAGATCCTTTCCTCGTTATGGATTGGTTTCTTCGGAATCAGGTCCCATAGTCAATGGATCGTGCCTCAAGGAAGGACTCGGCGGCAGAGTAAAGAGAGGCCTTTCCGTTGTGTTGGTTTTCCTTGCCCGTTTTCGATTGCCGTTTGGTTGCGTACTTGTTGGTTTTAGGACTTGCGTTTTCTTGAACGGTTTCAATGGATTTCATTGTTTTCGTTCTTAGGATTTCGCATTTCGTATCGAGCCTTGGAGACCGAAGCAGGAGGTATTGATCATCCGTTGGTGCGTGCAGGTGATCGTGTAGACGATGCGCGAGCGGAGTCTTAGGGATCTCTGCTCCTTCTTCCTATACAACCGACTGTGTGAGTGGCTCTATTTCGATAAGCACCTTCTTTCCAAGGGCTCCGTTCATAATAAGATTGACTCAGTAAAGCATTCAATCAAACGACACCACTTAAGTAATAAGTTGGATAACAAGATAAGATAAGAAGTAGGCTTGGAACACCCATCGCTTGTCATATAAAACCTTGCATAAATTCATTGATGCATGCATGGTCGTTGGATGTTTAATGGGTTGGTATTTATTGATAGTTCAAGTACTTTTCAATAAGTTCAAAGTGTTCTTCTATAAACTGCTGTATGTTATTTCATATAACTGTTGGTTGATTGTGATAGTACAGTAAAGCAGTTTCGTGAATGATGTTCTTTAACATTGGCTTGTAAGTAAACCTATGAGGTAGAGTCATAGGTATGGTCATGGGAATTCTTGTGCACAGGGGATCCAGGTTCCTGCGGACGGTTACCGGGGCACCGGGCCGTTCCGACCCGGGCGGAATCTACTTTCTTAGTACTGGGAGCGGGGAATTGTAGCGGGGCTAGCTACCCGCGCTGCAAGCGTCGCCGCCAGCCCAGACTAAACCCATGATGGCTAGTAGAACAACAAAGAAAGATGTTGTGTATATTTAAACTGTGCAGACTAACTATGTCTTCGTGACAGGGAAGGCTATGGTAAGTTGTACAGGTGGTTCAGACGGGACAGGTAAGGTCACCGAACGGTGGCACGTGAAGTTATGTTATTTTGTTCTTGCATATCTGCTAAATGTAATCTGATCTAGGCAAGAATAGAAACCCACCAAAGAGCATAAATATTGCATGTTCGTTTAAAACTCATCTAAAGAGCTTGGTAAAGTTGAGCAGCTAGCCTTCACCAGTACTTTTCGAAGTACTGACCCTCGTTGTAGCAGGTCCCCCGGCGCAAGGCAACGCGGCGAGGAGCTGAAGCTCCCTCTCCGGACCCTTTTGGGATTCTTGGCGGGTCGGGGCCAAGACTTTGGAGGCTCAAGCTGGAAGCCTTCCTCTCTCTCCGTGGCGGAAATGACGCTAAAGCGATGGTGCTTCCCCGCACAACAAGAAGTTTTGGGTTTTGAAACTATGTAAAGGGACATAATGTATGGATCGGCTATCTCATTTTGCGTCCGAGTTTGTAAGCCCGTGGGGCATTTTATACTTTTGAGTCAAGCAATGTAACCGGGTGTTCATTATTAATAAAAGAGAAACTTTTCTATGCCTCAACCTTGTGTTATCTTATTTGTCTACTCTGTTGCATTGATCTAAAGAATATCCTTATGCCTAAGGCCTGGTGCACGCGCGCCCTACGCGTGCACGGCATCACGCCCGGGGGACGATTATCGGTTAGACGAAATCGGGGCGTGACATATTGGTATCAGAGCTATGCTTCAGATCCTTTGATCTCTCAAAAAGAAAGTTTCTAAAAAGGACTTTGTTCCTTCCGAGTAGACCCTTGAATTCGCTTGGCCAAAATGAGATGCGTTCCATACAATAAGTCCGAATATTTTTGAAAAGTGCGTGGGAATTATACGATCGCTTGGACGGGATTATGATCTGAGGGCTTTTGCCCCAACTCATAGAGGATGTTGTGAGAAGAGACTCGTGTCATAATCGGCAAGTTATATGTCCATATGAAAACACCAAACGAGAAAAGTGCGAGATAAGAATATCGTTCAGACAGTGGTCTGGTCTGTGCACAGGGCCTTTTGGCCAAACTGTGCTGAGTATCGTGCACCAAGACCCTTGGTGCTAGCGAGTGGCAGCGAGATTTGGGTATCGTTGGGACGAGAATGAAGTTGACTTGAAGGGAAATCGATAGAGACGCTATCGGATTACCGCTAAGGCGAGTAATGGAAATCGTGTAGGAATTTCCGAAGATAAGTTGGACGGTTATTCATAACGATGAGTTATGATTTGAAACATAGTCTGTATAGAGGACTATGAATACAAGTGTGTACGAGTCTAAGATCGCTAAGGCGATAAATAGGGACTGTGTTGGAGTCATAGCAACGGTTTGGGCTAGAGAATCAATTCCCGCTCTGAGGAACGAATTGAGCATACGAGTTAAGGATGCAAACGCGAATCAGGAGTTATTAGGACGATTCAATTCCTGAGTAGTGTATGCGATAAGTACCCTGTTCGATTATGCAACTTGTGGATATAATGAGTTGTAAAGATTCAGGGAGTATGACTCGAACCCTGAGTGTGTATTTGTTGGCTTAGTAATGCTTGAACGAAGTCATGGATTCGGAGAGTTAAGCGAGTCTAGCGACAAGCGACGAGATTGGGTAAAAGCCTTAGTATAAATAAACAGTGCCTAGCAAGTAAACGAACTCGGAGAAAGCATGCAATGTTGGTTCGAACGAGTTACAATGAGTCGAATAAAGGATAAGGCTTATAACGAATAGAAATTCAGGGTAATTGGAATCGATATCATGATCGGAAAAGACTTAAAGGATCGTACGAGCGAGTTTGAGTTGAAACAAGCAAATTACAAACTTGAGTCGAGATTGAATAATCTGAGATGCGATCGAAGTAAGTGCAATTAGAAATAATGGAGTAAAACGAATGATAGTGTGCATGGAAAATTTGGATTTGAGTAGGAGATCGCTCGATAAAAATTCGGTTTGAGTATGAATGCGATGATCCAAATTCTGGGATTTTAGACTATAACAATGGTTTGACCTTAAGGTGTTTGGGGCGAGCGTTGTGCAACACGGTTGCGCGATGAGTCGCAAATTTGAGTTGTACCTATGACTGTGTGTGCTGGCCTAGGGACTAGGCAGACGACCCTATGCCTTGAGTTAAACTGGAGTGGCTGACTTCAGAGTATCGTTCGGGAAGAATGATAGAACTGGGGCAACAAGACTTAGAGTTAGAAATTGGAATTGGGAGTATACGCTAGCAACGTTCGCGTTGAAACGAACGTAAGGCGAGATAGGACTCGGGTGAAAATTGATTTGGTTGGATAGGTTACGCGACGGTAAAGGATAAGACGATAGCTGAATCGAACAAGAGTTCGGTCATTCATATAGCAGGACGATCTGCGTTTCAAAAGATTTTCACGAGTAGCTTGTCAGACTTAGCTGTCACTGAGCTTGGTTGAAATACACATATTTGGGGGACGCCTTGAATATGGGTACGATCCAGACTTAGCGATATGCATAACTCGGATGCAGCTGCAAAGGAAAATGTTCGGATTCGCATGGATGGGTATGACAACTGAAATGATTTAGCCTCAACCTAAATTTCATAGAGGAAAGATTGTATCATTCCTCGTGCTACCGGGATAGTTCTGCGCTAAGGCGCAGTACGAGACTGAGTTTGGGAATGCAATAGTTGAACGAATGGATCATTCGGATAAAAAGGATTAAGCACCCGGGCGTGGCAGGGCGGAGCGGCGGCCCGGGCGGGGCCGGGGCGTGACAGAATGCCGCGATATAGACTGAGTCAGAAAACGTTGGTGATTGGGTGCGAATTTATTTAGTGAGATTGGACGGTGACTCAGAGAGACTTGATGCAAAAACGAGATTGAAAGAAATTATCGAGATTCGAGCTTTTGGGTTAGGCGTAACGACAGGTTTCGATAGGCAACGCCAAGTAATAGGCTCAATTGTGTTGGGTTCCTATGGTGATAACGTAACTAGTTGGGCAAGTCCACCCAATTATGAGTCGTAAGTGCCCGTTGAGCTTTAGAATACCATGTGCTTGGGTAATATAGCCCTGCGCTAGGTGCAGTAGGTTTTGAAATGAAAGTGCAACGATCGAGTTGACTATAACTCGATAGCATTGAACGATAGAGTCGTTCGATGAGAATTGGCCAACATTGGCGTAACGCATGGTGAGAAAATAGAGGATTGTATTATTGAGACAGTCCTTGAAGGATAAGACTAGATGCATTGGGTAGTTTAGAAGTTATGCGATAGCACGAGTTGCGCTCAGGAAGTCTCGAGGACGGAACTTGCTTTGAGTGGTGCATGGTGTAACAACCCGCTCCGCTCAACCCGGAGAGCCGATTCAAACGGCACAAGTGTAGCTATTCGACCGCCTTGCTCAGCGAGATGGCTCGTTCGATGCAAAGGCTTTCACGCTGGGATCCTTAATGGAGTCAGACTTAGGCTATCAGAAGCGCGTCCGGAGTCTAGCTCGACCGATGCGATACATCGCTAAGGTGAGAGACCTCGGTGAACCTGTCTCTACTTAGCTACACACTAAGAAAATGAATGTTACGTGCTAGTTTACAGGCGATAACCTTTGCATGCTAATAAAAGAGATGAACGCATATAGCTAAGGGGATAACCCCGCCTTGTATCGTATAGAACATGGAAATCTTACTCGCTAGTTGCGTAGTCGACTTGGGTTAGTTGAATCTGCAAGCGGACTTGTCGTACGCGGCGGAGCCTGTCCAAATTTTAGATCGCAAAAAGAAGCAGTTGCGGGACCGAACGTCTCGCTAGTGCGCGTACTGTGGCAAAACCACTTGGTCGAGGAGTCGACCTGGGAACTTGAATCTGGCATGAGGGAAAAAAAAAAAAAAATTTCCCTCATTATTCCTTAGTGGTAGGCTCTGTTCTTAAGTTTCGGGACGAAACTTCCTATTAGATGGTTATGATGTAACGACCCGTTCATCCCGTTCCCCCTGCTCGGGGAGCGCGGCCAAGAAATGCTTACGACCGTCCGAACGGGACAGATTGAATCAAGATCCTTTCCTCGTTATGGATTGGTTTCTTCGGAATCAGGTCCCATAGTCAATGGATCGTGCCTCAAGGAAGGACTCGGCGGCAGAGTAAAGAGAGGCCTTTCCGTTGTGTTGGTTTTCCTTGCCCGTTTTCGATTGCCGTTTGGTTGCGTACTTGTTGGTTTTAGGACTTGCGTTTTCTTGAACGGTTTCAATGGATTTCATTGTTTTCGTTCTTAGGATTTCGCATTTCGTATCGAGCCTTGGAGACCGAAGCAGGAGGTATTGATCATCCGTTGGTGCGTGCAGGTGATCGTGTAGACGATGCGCGAGCGGAGTCTTAGGGATCTCTGCTCCTTCTTCCTATACAACCGACTGTGTGAGTGGCTCTATTTCGATAAGCACCTTCTTTCCAAGGGCTCCGTTCATAATAAGATTGACTCAGTAAAGCATTCAATCAAACGACACCACTTAAGTAATAAGTTGGATAACAAGATAAGATAAGAAGTAGGCTTGGAACACCCATCGCTTGTCATATAAAACCTTGCATAAATTCATTGATGCATGCATGGTCGTTGGATGTTTAATGGGTTGGTATTTATTGATAGTTCAAGTACTTTTCAATAAGTTCAAAGTGTTCTTCTATAAACTGCTGTATGTTATTTCATATAACTGTTGGTTGATTGTGATAGTACAGTAAAGCAGTTTCGTGAATGATGTTCTTTAACATTGGCTTGTAAGTAAACCTATGAGGTAGAGTCATAGGTATGGTCATGGGAATTCTTGTGCACAGGGGATCCAGGTTCCTGCGGACGGTTACCGGGGCACCGGGCCGTTCCGACCCGGGCGGAATCTACTTTCTTAGTACTGGGAGCGGGGAATTGTAGCGGGGCTAGCTACCCGCGCTGCAAGCGTTGCCGCCAGCCCAGACTAAACCCATGATGGCTAGTAGAACAACAAAGAAAGATGTTGTGTATATTTAAACTGTGCAGACTAACTATGTCTTCGTGACAGGGAAGGCTATGGTAAGTTGTACAGGTGGTTCAGACGGGACAGGTAAGGTCACCGAACGGTGGCACGTGAAGTTATGTTATTTTGTTCTTGCATATCTGCTAAATGTAATCTGATCTAGGCAAGAATAGAAACCCACCAAAGAGCATAAATATTGCATGTTCGTTTAAAACTCATCTAAAGAGCTTGGTAAAGTTGAGCAGCTAGCCTTCACCAGTACTTTTCGAAGTACTGACCCTCGTTGTAGCAGGTCCCCCGGCGCAAGGCAACGCGGCGAGGAGCTGAAGCTCCCTCTCCGGACCCTTTTGGGATTCTTGGCGGGTCGGGGCCAAGACTTTGGAGGCTCAAGCTGGAAGCCTTCCTCTCTCTCCGTGGCGGAAATGACGCTAAAGCGATGGTGCTTCCCCGCACAACAAGAAGTTTTGGGTTTTGAAACTATGTAAAGGGACATAATGTATGGATCGGCTATCTCATTTTGCGTCCGAGTTTGTAAGCCCGTGGGGCATTTTATACTTTTGAGTCAAGCAATGTAACCGGGTGTTCATTATTAATAAAAGAGAAACTTTTCTATGCCTCAACCTTGTGTTATCTTATTTGTCTACTCTGTTGCATTGATCTAAAGAATATCCTTATGCCTAAGGCCTGGTGCACGCGCGCCCTACGCGTGCACGGCATCACGCCCGGGGGACGATTATCGGTTAGACGAAATCGGGGCGTGACAACTCATTCTTTGGGGTTTTCTTAAGGAGCTAAGTCCCGACTCGGATGAAGGGTGCAAAGTGGCATTTTGATAACACACTTTGCACTTTGGACGCATCAGACGCAAGATGGCGTTTTTGCGTGCAGGCTCCTGCGCGAGACAACTTGCGCAGTTGCGTGTCGCACACCGGTATGCTGCTGTCAGCGCGGACTGCTGTGGTTGCATGCACCGCGCACATGCATGATGTTGTTAGCGCAGTTTGCTGCACTGACAACACAGACTGCACTGTCAGACAAGTTAGGTGGATATTTGGTTCACCTACTCCGGATTTCTTGGGAATGGGAGTAAGGGACTACATAGGGGATGGTGATATATATATATATATATATATATATATATATATATATATATATATCTGTGTGTGTGCGCGCGCGCGCGCGAGGGAGGAGAGAGAGAGATTCTGCCAGCAACCAAAATCTGTGCGACAGTCAGGAAGTGAGTTCGAAATGTCCAAGTTCTTTTCCGAGTGTAGCTAAGAATGTTCTAGAAGTTCATTTTTTTAACCTGCCAGTACCTAGAGCAGATCGTCGAGTAAGACAAATTTTGTTTTGAGCAACGGTGATCTTCATCATCCCAACAAGAGTTTTTTTTCTTCAGTTTTTCTATTCTTATCGTATCTCGTAGTAGCAACTGCGATTGCAAAGAAAAAAAAAAATTCAATTTCAAGTATTTCTTCCGGCTAGTGTTCTGTCATGTATATCAGATTGTAATATTCTCTATTTGGAGCTTCATTGTAGTCAGGATCAAACTGTGAATTTCAATGTCTCACGGTATTGAGTCCATCTTTGTAACCCCGGCTCTAACAGAACCTAATACTTTCAGTCTCAATCCGAGGATTGGAAGGTGATAGTACTCTTAGTAGGCAAATCTTCATGTGGTCCCTTAAGTTGATCTCTATATATGGGGGACCATTTGGTGATGATGAAGCACAACATTCATCTAGGATAAGTCAAAATTTGACTATTATCATTCTATTCCTACTGCTTTTTGATTTACTAAGACAATCATAGATCATAGGAGTTGACTTCTTTAATTCATAATCATAGGTAACAGGCAGTTCCTACTATTTTTCGAGTTTTACTTTATAGAAATTGACTGCAACTCTTCATGCATTAAAATTTGGCAAATTATAAAGGCATTTCAAATTTTACTTAGGACAGCCCATTACTTCAAGACAGTCCAGATTTTTGAAATTTTTATTAAGGACAGTCCAAATTTTACTCAGGACAGTCCAACCCCAACCGCCGCAGGAGGAGGAGGAGAAGGAGGAGGCGGAGACCCCCCCCCCCCCGCACGCGTGCATGACCTGATCGGATGGACGGTTGGACTTGACGTTGACGCAGATGAGGGCGTTGAAGGTGGCGGCGTTGGACGGGCAGCCGCGGTCGAGCATCTGGTGGAGGACCTCCTGCTTGTGGAGGATCTGGCCGACGCGGCAAAGGGCATCGATGATAGTAGTGCACCCTAACCCCTAATCCCAACCCTCCACTGATTCCGCCGTGCGCAACCCCACGCGCGTGTGAGCGCGCCTCCGTCGCGCGCAGCTCTCCTCGAACGCGTGCCTCCGCCGCGCGCGTGCTCCTCCACCGTGCACCGCCCCCGCGTGCGCGTCTTTGCCCTGCACCGCCCTCGCTCACCGTCGCTGCCGCTGCTGCTGCTGCTGCTGCTGCTTCTTCTTCTTCTTCTTCTTCTTTTTCTACGTCTCATCTTAGGATTGTAAACAAAATTGACAGTCCTTCCTATTGGAAGGGCTGTCAATTTTTTTTACAGTCCTAATTATTTAGGACTGTCAACATTTTTGACTGTCAACATTTTTGGCAGTCCTAATAATTAGGAATGTCAAAAATATTGACAGTCAATATTGTGACAGTCCTGAAAAAAAAAAAAATAACGTACATGAAGCAATTTTTCAATGACAAATTTATAAAAAAATAAAAATAAAAATTTGGACTAATCTAAGTAATTGTTGGAGTGTTTTTAGAATTTGCCTACAATTTTGGTATGCAGAAGGCTAATGAAAGACTACAAAGAAGCAATCAGTATGTGAGAAATTTCATTTGTTTTGATAATTCTTTCTAGCCCTTCCAATTACATCAAGAAAATAATGACATGGTACATCTATTCCATACAAGTAACTCAAAAAAATAGTTGATCAACTTGTGATATATTCTTTTAATATTCGTTTGCCAGGAATTCAAAAATGGTCTCTAGATTGATCAGCACTGTATCAAACTAGCAAAGCTCAAGTAAGCCTAAAGCTACTTTTCCAGTCTTCGTCTAGCAATCCTCCGAGAATTCACGCGAGGATGTGTTCCTGCTGGTACGGTTAGTAAACTAACCTCTTTCTTTCTTTTCTTTTTTTTTTTTTTTTTTTTTTTTTTTAGTATCAGTAAATTAACTTTACTGGCTTCCTTTTTGTTCAGAAGAAAATATTAAAACATCACTATGCTTAGTTACCAGATAGGACTATGCTTAGTTACCAGATAGGTAGTACTTGCTGGTCAGTGTTCTAAATGGTGTCTGTTTCGGATTTTTAGGCAGTAGGTGGTCGTATTCTGTACCGCTTTTGTTATTGGTGTTTTGGCGATAGAGTGACGAAGGTGAGTACGTGGCACACGGTGCACTCTAATTTAAATTCTGTAGTAGAATGAGTTATACGACGGTGTAGGCGAATGTCTAGACGGAGCAATACATGACTGGATATTTTTACAAAATCGTTTTACAAGCATTATGGACCTATGAGTCACTTTTACATGACTTAAATTTCACAAATCTTTGTTCTATAACTTAGCTATACATAGATATTTTTAAAAATATGTATATTATGCAAAAACAGTGATAAAAATAGTAAAAAAAATATCCAAAATGTATCAAACGTCTAGACGTTCTAGATAGTAGGCGGATCATTTCCGTTGTGCACTCGCCTATCGTCATTTAGAACATTGTTACTAGTACACCAGTGGTAATTGTTATTTTTTTCTCTATTTTGGAGAAGAGTTCAAAAAATTGAAGGATCTAGTGCATGAAGTATTCCAAAGGATGAACATGGGGCTCTTAACAAGTCGGGGTATCCAATTTGCGAATCTGCTGTAACAAATCCTTGTATTCTTAGTTATAGTTGAAATACATTGTTTGGATAACCCTACGAGTCTGTTTGGTAAATCGTAAGTGTGAAAAATTTTGGATTTGTATTTTCAATGATGAAATTCATAGGAGAATTCATTAACTTTTTTGTCCGCCTAATAGGGGACAAATGTGTTTGGTTAAGATAAAAAGGTAAAAAGTGGAAGAGTATATTATAATAGTAGTAAATTATTATTAATTCACTTAACAATTTAATAAATTAAATAATTTTTTAATAAATTAAGATAATAATTAACTATCCTGAATATATAATAATTAACTATCCTAATTAATTAATTTTTTTTATGTCTTATCAAAAGTCAAAAACTACGTATTTGTGGTCATGCTACATAAGTCAAATACTAAGTTAAAATTAACATAAATAAATTTTATGTAATAACAGCTAACACTAATTAAGAATCACAAATTTATATTTAAAATATTAATTAAATTTTGATTTAGTTTAATCAATGATTGCCCAAAATTCTTTTATAGGTGATTAGTCTGGTATAATCATATTAGTTATATAATTAATTAATTATAAAAAAAAGAAAATAATTTATATCTAAGTGAAAAGAGAAAAGTGGAAAAGAGTGAACTAGAGAGGGGACAAGAACTGCACGTCTCTTTATCTCCCCAAAATTCTCCTGCAGTCCACACCTACCAAACAACGGGACTTGTAAGATTTGGCTCAAATCTTATTGGCAGCCAAATTCCAAATACAAAAATTATTTACCAAACGAGCCCTAAATGCAATGTACCATCTGTTATAGTTATGTAATTGTGGCAAATATTTTGTCGGCACTGTTCTAAAAGACGGTCGTCTAGGCGGCTGGTGTCCGTCCGATGTCCGCCTAGACGTCCACCTAGTCCCGCCGACGTCCGAGTATGCATGTTATGGAGTTTTATGGACTTTTAATACAATTTTTATTATATTTTTTTAATATTTTTTGAATCACCTATATCTGGACGGACTAGACGCTAGACAGTGGATATCCGTCCGACTAGCGCATAGTGGTTTTCATATCCTTGTTTGTCGGTCGGCCTGAACTTTATTGCAAAGAAAGGCAATGGTGCCAGCATTTGGAGCTGTGGACAGAGGGAACAGACAGCATGGCCTTGCAATGGTTCCCCACTAGTGGAGTATTGCTGCCAAAAAGAAGGGTGGGGAATGTACAGAGTAGCCTAACAAAGCGTTGCAGTTCTTCCATTTCTCTTTTCCTCTAGTGCCACAAATCATGCCTAGGGATGACTTGGCTTTGTCCATGGCTTGAGTGGTGTTTGCAAGGGGTGGGGGTTGGTGGTGGTGGGGTGAGAGAGGGAGGAAATGTGTGTTCCACATCTAAAGTCAGGTTCTTTCTTTCTCTGATACTACTGATACACAACCAAGGAGAGGAACTTTAGTGTTCAAGTCATTTTCACAATGGGAGGGGAGGGGAGGAGACCTCAACCTATGGAGCTGCTTTCATGGGGTCCTTTCTCAAAAGAGATTTACTAGTAAACACTACTGTAACATGTGAGGGCTTTGATGGTGGGACCATGAGGAAACTATTGGAGTTTGGAGTTTTAATATAATGGGGAATGATGGAGAGGTTGAAAGCCAAACAGGATAACCATTGTGTGGGGGCCGAAGAAGGCAGGACTAGGGGTGAGCAACGGTTCGGTTTGGTTCGGTTCAAATCGAACCGAATATCCAAAAACCGAAAAAATCAAAAATCGTTTTTTGCAAAACCGAAAACCGAATCGAATTTGTAAAAACCGAAAAAAATCGAACCGAATTAAATCGGTTCGGTTCTCGGTCGGTTCGGTTTTTTAGGTCCAAGTGGTGAGTGTATTTCAAATTCATAAAAACCGAAAAAAAGCCAAACATAACTGAGAAAAACCAAAATTGTGTACCAAAAATAACAATAAACTAATTTTATACCAAGTGGTGAGTGTATACCAAATTCATAAAAACCGGTTTTTTTTTTCTTTTATAATGTAGTGATTCGGTTTTCGGAATCCAAAACCGAAAACCGAACCGATAACCGAAATTAATCAAATGATAAAACCGAAATCCGAACCGATTGATTAAAAACCGAACCGAATTTCAATTTCGGTCCGGTTCGATTCGATTTTCGGTTAAAAACCGAGAATTGCTCACCCCTAGGCAGGACCATGCGTTGGCTCGTACTCCGGAAAAAAAAAAAAAAAAAGTTCAGCGGCAGTTAATTGATTAGTTGTTAGTAGGACATGTGATAATTAAATGAAACAGTCCGTGAAGCTTTTGCTTTTGGACTTCGTCTGTATGTAGTTCAAGGAAGAAATTGTGAATTGGACTTTGCTGAAGTCATTTTGAATGATTGGTACCTATAACTAATATCAAGCAGAACAATTCTAAAAGGATGCAGAAGCGTAGAAGATTGAATATCTTACCTAATGCTCCCAAGAGCCCCTTTATAAATCTGGTAGGAAAGCATGAAATCTCCTTCTTAATAGTTAATAGTATCATTATGTTTTAACTGAAAAATGTTTCGAATTAAATCTTCGCCATGGTTTGGCTCGCGGAATCATAAAATTAGAAAATAAAAATTATTACTTTTCTATGTTTTGGTGTCTAAGGAATTGACGACGAAAGAAAAGTGATTCTCAATGATTTTTTTTTTTTTTTTTTTATGGACGAAAATGGTTCCCTCCATCCAACCAATGATTCACTTTTCCTTGTTTAGAGCATCTCCAACCTTATTGTCTTGTTTTGTGTTGTAATTCCTATGTGAATATTCACACAAGACAGTGAGATAGAAAAGTGTTCTCCAATGCAAAATTATTGAGAAGATAATAAAAACTATTTTTTTTTTTCAACTTACAAGACAACTTTTTCAGTTCTTACTTTTTTTTATAAATATTTTTATTCATAATTGATGATGTGGAATAAAATTATTGTAAAGTTCATTGTCTAGATCTAGACAACCAACTTCACATTGTCCTTGTCATGTCATTCCATGTCAACTTTACAACCAAATTCACATTTGCATTGGAGAAGAATTTTTGAAATAATAAGTTGTGAATCCTATGTGGCGACAATTTTTTCCAAATCCACTACTGGGTTGGAGATGCTCTTAAGTATTCAAATTTTTTTTTTTTTCCATTTTTTTTAATATTTTCAAGCACTAAAATATTTTTTGATAAAAATTATAATTTTTTAATGGAAAAAGAAAAAAATAATTTTTTTTCCGCGAACGTGTTTTCACAGCACGACACTCACTTTCGAATGATAATAGACACATTTGGATTCTTCTAACTACTAGGTTAGCTAATGAATCTCGTTATTAGAGGCTAAGAAGTCTTGTTTCTTGTTGTCCTTAAAAAGGACATGGCAGTGTTATTCCAAGGAACCTCTAGATGACTGACAAATAAGATTTTATAAACTTCTTCACTAATGAATATTCTTTATTATATCTAGTAAAATTAAAGTTTTGCTTCAGAGGCTGATATTTCCCAACGACATTACAGAATAAATTGCTCCATGTATCATATTTGCCAGAATTGACTTATCATCATAAAAAAAAAAATACTAAATTATAATTCGATACTGTTCCAAATGTCAACTTAAAATATCTTCAACCCTATTGTCTTATTTTGTGTCATGATTTCTATGTGACATGACACACAAGACAATGCATTTCTTATGTGTTAAGATTATATTCACACAAAATAATGAAATAGAAGAGTGTTCTTCAATGCAAAGGTATTGAGAAAACCATAAAAACTATTTTTTTCAACTTCCAAGACAATTTTTTCAAATTTTTTTTTTATAAATATTTTTATTCATAATTGATGATGTGGAAGTAAAGCATTGTGAAGTCCATTGTCTAGATCTAGACAACAAACTTCACATTGTCCTTGTCATGACATTGCCATGTCAATTTTACAACCAACTTCACATTTGCATTGGAGAATAATTTTTGAAATATGAAGTTGTGATTCCTATGTGACAATCATTTTTTTTCAAACTCATAATAGGGTTGGAAATGCTCTTAATACTCTCAACTTGAATACACATCAACTTAATACCCTCAATTTGGATAGGCATCAACTTAATACCCTTTCTCCTAATGTTGTTAATCGAAATAGAGAATGACAAAAATATCCTTTCCAAACCTTCCTCCCCCCTTCGGCAGTCTCTCCTTCTCCGACGCCGGCATCCAGAGGGGGGGTCGCACAGCCGCGAGCAAACAAGACACGCGCGGGGTAGCACGGTTGGGGAGTGGGTGGCGCGCAATGGACGCGCGAGCGGTGGTGAAGCGCGAAGAGGTGGCTCCCCGGGGGAGGGGTGGAGGGGGGAAACTAACGTTGAAACTAACGTAGGTGACAAAAGATACTCAATTAAAAATATTAGTTAAAAAATAATATTAATTAGTACCTATCAAATTTCAAGATATAAATCTGAACATAGAATAATTGTGGGTATACAATCTTTCCTGTCAGTGCTGGGTCATGCTTGTGCTGTGTAATAGTTTCCACTACCCGTATTGGTCTGTGAATGGGGATCTACATTATTTGGTAGGGCTCTCTGGTGATCATTATGCAAAAAATAGGTTCCTTGACATCTCTAATATTGGCCATGCCTGTAGGACTCATTTCTCCTGCTCTCTATCATATGTTCATCAACTGACACAGATAATTGTCAGCAAAAACATTTCTTTAGGGTTTTTTTTTCCATGCATTGCTTTTAGGTTTTATCTCAAGATTGAGTCAATTCGATCTTCCTGAAGAGGAAATGATTAGTCCCAAAAATCAACGGCAGTAATGTCATGCTCTCTATCGATTTGATGGAGGAACATTTGGAAATGCTTAAGGAGGCATTTGGTATGCAGAATCCTATATAGTTAAAAATTTTATATTTTGGAAATTAAATTTTCGGTAATTAAATTTCTAGTAATCAAATTTTCGAAAATTATATTACCATATTTGATGAATATATAAATAATATTATATTTTTATGCTTGGTGAATGCATAAATATTTTCGGGAAAAAAAAATAAAGAAGAAAAAACCACTGAAAAATAAAATAAAAAAGGATTAAAAAACTGTGGGGAAAAAAAAACCACAAATCTTCAAAAAATGAAAAAAAAACAAAAAATCATTCCTAAAAACATGAAAAAAGATAAAATAGAAAAAATAAAAAAATCTAAAAAAATAAAAAGATAAAAAACAGAAAAAAAAACAATTCTTAAAAAATTGAAAAATAACAACAACACACAAAAAAAAAACAACAAAAAAGAAAAGAAAAGAAATTGTCCGGGCTAAATAATTGTACCCACCTATTTTTAAGGGAAATGATTCTTATATTTTGTGGGTGAATTATGTATCCAGACTGGAAAAAAACTTTTATAACTAAACAAATATGGCAATAGAATTTTCATCCTAAATTTTTTCAAAAATTAAAAAAAAAAATCATGTACACTACTAAAATACAGAGGAATAGCAATGTCATTTTCCTTCGCAAAAATATCGCTATTCACTATTAGCGACTACCCGGCGACGATATTTGGACGAAAAATATCGGTAAACGCCACGTCGCTAAAAGATTCCATCACAAATCAGTCGAATTTTCGACTACAAACTAGCATAATTGCGACGTCGATTTAGTTGACGTTTATACGACATTTCAGCGACAGATATTCATTAAGCGGCGATTTAGCGAATGCGACAGTAATTTAGTTTATAATGACGTTTATATAGCGATGAATTTGCGTCAAAAACGACGTCGGATTAGCGACGTTATAGCGACATTATTTATGTTCCTGATACTGAAAAAAAGTCTGATACTCAAGTTGGCGACGGAATAACGACATTACTTACTATCGGGAGGAAGTCGCCTGTCCGTCGACGTGTGTCGGTAATCCGTTGCTCAAGAATAGAAATTTACTAGGCGACGGTTGTATCCGTTGCTAGCGTGTCGCAAGTACGTCGTAGATAGCTGCTAAGCCGACGGATGTCCGTCGCTAATATGCACATAACTGCAATTTTTTTTAAATACAGATATTCCAACATGTTTGGTTTATATAAAATCTGTTAAACACTATCAATATATCAACCACCCAGCGCAATCCGTTGTAGAATTTTCGTCCAATCGGACCTTGAACGGCACAAACGCACGCTGGAAACACACACGAGACATAATTCAGAAAAGACATATAATTAACATAATAAAATTAATCGCATACATGAACAACATCCACAAGCCCACGACCACAAGTCCAAATAAAATAATCAAAGTACATGAACAACATCCACAAGTCCACGATCACGATAACACAAATAAACAATATCCCTAAGTCTGCGATTACTACAACACAAATAAATATCAAATATAAAGAAAATCACCGATCTGGCGGTGTTCCCTAGTCACGCAAACGTTCGAGGACGTCCGAAGGAATTTCATTCACTAATTCAGATGGTAGTGGACCTAACGCCTCCGGCGGCAATAAACTTAGGGGTCTCATTACTGCGTCAACAGATAGAATAGGGCCAGAAGCAGCAGCGGGAGGAGCAGAGGCACCAGAAGGACCAGATGTCGTGGCGCTAGGGACTACAATGGGAGGAGCACGAACACCGGAAGAACCATGCTCCATGGAGGCCTGTATGCTGCTGATCGACTCCTGCATACCCATCACTGTGGCCTGCAATGTGGTTATCGCCGTAACAATTTTCTCTATCCTATCAGGTTGTGCCGCAGCAGAAGACGCCGGCGGTGGAGGTCTCGAGTATACCCACATCTGCGACGCCAAGGAGCCGGTGCCGTAGACGCGTCCGCCTTTCCCTCTTTCGCCAGCGGCATATACAAAAAGGTCGTTTGTCTGGAGCGGCCATGGAAGATGACGTTGTGGCGGGCAAAGACTCAGCGACACTATCTTCCAGAGACTGGAACGCAGCTTATCCAATGACCCGTGCTTAATTTTCTAATGGACTTCTAACTTGTAATATAAATTCTAATACCTAATATTATTCTAACTTATAATATCAATTGAAATACTTACAGCAGCCTTGCTGGCATTCTCGTCCACGTAGCTTCCGTCTTTCCTCCTCTTGTGCGTATACTCAAAAAATATCGGCGAAACTGATACTAGAGGGATCTCCCCCCTCCTTCGCCAGCTTCTCTGCCTGTGTACGAAACATTAAAAAAATATATTAGCTTGATAATTAATATTATTTAACTATATAATAAAAATATTTAAGTACTTCGTATTATCTTACCAGGTTTCGATGGTGCATAGCAATGGGGATCGATCCACCAGTATGCAGACTCACATGAGATCGAGCTTTCTTCTCTTGCTCGGATCTCTTTTTGAACTCAGGAGTATCGAGCTCCTTCTGCATCTTCTCCTAAAAATAATTATGGATCCAGAATTTCTTGCCCTTTCAGCATTTACCCTTTTTTGCAAATCATCATTCGCATCTCGCATCTTCTTACTACAGGCGCCACGATATGTCTTCCTGATTTCGCATCGCGATGCTCGGGCCACCAGTAGGTTTTCTGACATACAAATTCAATTAACAATTAATATAAATAGATTAAAAAATAATTAATAAATAGAATAACAAAAAAGATCACATATACCTTCATCTGGTCAATCCATATATACTGCATGTCAGGCGACCATCGGAGAATCTAAGGTAGGGGTCATGGTAGTTTTCCCTAATAATTTTTTCAAGTGCTGGAGTAGCACTGTAAAAAAAAACCTACAAAGAAATAACAACAGATTATTTAGTTGAATAAATAAATGAAATATATGAAATTAACTGCATCAGATGAAACATATAAATTTACTTACAGCTCTTTGGTCGCGGGCCAAAGCTCCTTTCTGAACTGCCCCTCCGGTCTATCTGGTTGTGTCGGAGGACCACCCGGTCGGGGGATATACCGACCACTAGCATCATACTCTAAGTCCGGATACTCCGGGGCTAATCGTACAGCTGCCGGAGTATCTGATGGACGAACTGACGATGGGGTGTCGGGATATGCATCAGATGATGACGGGGGCATAGATGCCGATGATGGAGCGCTGGGGACGTATGCGACAAATGACGGAGTGTCTGTGCCTGTAGCCGATGACAGAGTGGAGGTGCCTGCGAACCGACGAGGGGGTATCAGGATCACGTGATCGAGAAGATAATTCATCCCCGGGTAGTATAAGATCACGACCACCTCGATCACATCCACGACCACGATCACTACGATCACGACCACGATCACCACAACCACGACCACGACCACGACCACGACCACCAGTCATCTATGATCACGATTCACATATATATAGACATCTAATAAATAGAACTAAGCAACATAAGACATCTAATAAATAGAACTAAGAAACAAGATAGACATCTAATAAATAGAACTAACCAACAAAATAACTATGAAAACTGAGATTGAAGTATTTTCAGTAAGAGATAGAAGTATTTTTAGTAACAAAATTAAACTCCATCTCTAGGTACAGCATGTAGACAACATAGGTAATCTAATCATCGCCATCGTCATCGTCATCGTCATCGTCGTCATCATCCTCATCAAGCTCTTCTTCTTCTTCTTCTTCTTCTTCTTCTTCTTCAGAGGCGTCTTTCTGATTGTGGACAAGGCCAATTATCTGGTTGTGAACTAAGACTTGTATATCAACCTCTTCATTCCCTCTATTTTTCTCGACAATAGCTTCAACATCAATATTATATCTACGACATCTTCTTTCGACTGTTGTCCCAAATATTGAGGCTCTTCGACCTAATCCTCTTGGTATGTTGGGTCTCCACCATTGAACGTATTTCTAACTTTAGTCTTACATGCCGCCCACCAGTTAATTCGATCTCTACGACGCCTTGAATAACTCATATAGTAGACTTGAATAACTTGACTTGCTATCACAAACGAGTCGGACCCTTTATATCTCCTGCGATGGTTTATATTGATACATCCAAATTATTTATTAATTTTCCATCCTTGATTTGGTGTTGTGTCAAACCAATTACATTTGAACATCATAATATTCATGTCATATGGGGACGGATATTGTAACTCTACAATATCCTGAAGTACACCATAATAGTCAAAGTCTGGCTCGTCATCGTAGATGGTCCCTCTTATACACCACTTAATTTGTTAATCAAAATGCGTCATATATTGATATTTTACCTTTCAAATAGATACATCCATCGATACTGAACAGGTCCACCGACACGTGCTTCGTACGGTAGATGAATCGGCAGATGCTCCATACTGTCGAAAAAGCCAGGAGAAATTCTCAAGTTCAACCATATGTTGTACCGTCAGCTTACTTGAACAAATATCCCTAAAGAATATATATAGCTCGGCCAACGGAATCCGTACAGCATGAGGCAACAACTCTCTAAGAGCAATATGTAATAACCTTTCCATGAACACGTGGCAGTCGTGACTCTTCATTCCCTTTAGCTTGCGTTCATTGAGATCAACGCATATAGACAAATTTGATACATAACCATCTAGAAATCGCAAATTAAATATCCAGTTGCATATTATCAATCTATCTTCTCTGCTTAATGTGAATGACGTTATTGGCTTCACAGATCCACTAGCTCTCATTTGTATTAAGTTTAACTGAGGACACTTGCATATCTCGACCATGTCTTGTCTTGCTTTGGAATTGTCCTTCGTCTTACCTTTAATATCCATAATGGTAATAAAGACATTATCTGTAACTACCACATTTCTAGAATAGTGATATTTTTGTCATTGTATATTATTATAAATATTGTGATTATAAATTATTTTAATATTGTCTATGTTATAAATTTGATGACTAGTATTATGATTGGTTGGTAGATTTGGACTATTTGATTAGACATGACTCTAGTGGACTTAACCAACTTGACATGACCATTTAAATAATTAGTTAGACTAGTCCCCTTTTGACCCAACTTAAGTTAACATTTTTATTACATTAGAGAATTAGGCTTAGCCCTCATTAGGAAGAGAAGCTTCCACCTTAATTATTTCTTCATGACAACCCACTAGGAGTATTCTAGTCAAATCACATTGCTTGGAGGGGAAGCCTGTCATGCCCCGGTTCTAAAATATATGGAACTGAGCCACGTGGCATTGGCCAACGGGTACACTTCGACGGACATCCCAATCTAATGGACCGTTGGAGTGCACCTAAGCTGTAAAGTACAAAGATAGAACCCAACATTTAAACATAAGTCTACTCATGTGCAGAAAGAAAATAAGTCTAGAAATGTATCATAATACAAACCGAAAAGAGTCACACGGGGACAAACCCGCTAATACAAGTACTGAATGAAAGGAAGGCAATAAGATAACTAGGAACTATATCAACTATCTAGATAAAGATACCGGATCCAAAGTGAAGTCGCTACTAGTGATCAGGTGTAGTCCTCCGGAATGATCTCGTCCTCTGCAGCTATCTCAACTCTTGGATATACACTCGGTCCGTACTCCTCCGGGTAATCCTCCTCGCCTATGCCTGGAAGGGAACCAGGTCCTCAGTGGGATGTAACAAGGTACAAGAAAAATGACATGCCAAAGTATAACAGAAATGAACCAAAAGATAAAGCCATGTGTAATATAGAATAACCGCCTAAGTGAGACACAACTTGAAGACAATGTTCGACACATGGACTTTCCAAATATAAATCCGTAGCTCCGGGAACAGAATCTCCCGGGGTGCATCTGGCGTACGTAGCTCCGGGAATGGAATCTTTCGGTATATAAATAAATCATAGGTCTGTAACTCCAGTCACGGGTATAGTCTGGTAATATAAAGTGTGCGTAGTAGCCAAAGCATCTAGTAACCGTCCTCCCCTCCCAATACGGTCAACGAGACGCATCCGCAGCTCATTGAGCCTGAACCTCTATCTACACAGTATCGTCATACTGAAATAACTAGATCAATCACGATCCTATAATCATCACAGGTTCCGGTTATGCTGACACTATTAGGATACAGGAAGTCTGGCAAGATGACACTGTCTTAATGTGTCCTAGGGTTCCGATGTAACCAAGTAGGTACATAACGGTATCGAGAAACATCTAACAATCGATACTAGACGTTACCGACAAACGTCTGCACCCGGATATGACCCGGATACTAAGTAACGATTTCGGTCCAATGCGCACACAATGTACAGGTGAAATAAATAAGTAAATCTGGAACTGAGAAATCTGGAACTGAGATACAGTATGGCAAGGTACACTTGCCTGAATTCGGAAGCTGAAGATGGAGCTATGGTCCAAAGTCCAAGCCTGAGGATCCTAAAGAATCTAGAGAAAGGATTTTTAGAACTGTATTAATTATTTAACTAAAATTCTATCTTATAAAAAATGGACTAATTAAAACCTAATTTACGGATTTGTTTATATATAAAAAATACTATTATTAAACTACTGTAGGAATTTGGAGACTCTTAAAAAAAAACTAGTTTGACAGTTGCGTGCATATCTAAATGCATATTTACGAAAGCAAGGAATCAAACTTCTATATCATTACCTCCTTCACTATTAATATGAAGTGCCATAGAACCATTTCAGGTAACAACAACCCAACAGTTTCCATTGTCCGGTCTCTACACATCACCCGACCATTCCTTAAAATAATATTCCCTTGCATTACCGATCCATGTCTAACAATTCATTTATATATATTACTACTTCCAACTCAATAAATGGTTCGTCCTTGTCTCCTAACTATTCCCAACCACAACTAACACTCACATTAACAACCTATTAATCACTCCCCTCTTTTATCGTTTGCATAATACTCTAATCCGTTCACACTTAGCTCCGCATTTCAAAACCTACAATCCACCACTTATGGACACACTGTCTAATCCTTGCATGCTATACTACTTTCTTCTTTTAATAGCAAGGACACACAATCGTACCCAGGTACCTATAATGTCCCTTCACACCAAAGTTTCTCACTGTTACACATCCACCTCTAAGGATTCACAAGGACAACCTATTGACCCTCTCTTTAATTTATTTTCACAACCAAATACTCACACTCCATTTCTTTCTCGTTCATGAACCACATATTATCATCACCCATTAACCAACAATACTATGAAGCATTAGCATGATTATATTTGGACTCCCATACACATGTATAATTGATTTCTTCCTTTATACAAAAGCAAAGACAAGCGCTCATGAGACAACCCTTCTTCCATTGTTCACGGATAATCCCCACAATATAGATACAAAGGCACTCCTCCTCCTACTGTTCATGCGGATTTCATTCCCGCCATAATTTTCACAACAATATCAATATCACCACGGTTAGAATCCTCAACAACCACTTGTACTCTTGAATGATTAGGTAAACATACTTTAGTAAAACATATATATGTCATTTGTTCCCTGTTGTTCCTATTATAACCTATTCTATACTCAGTTATGAAAACCCACCCAAGCACACACAGTTTATTTTCTCATAATATCAATCTCTTATCACTTACTAACCCATGGAAACAATATGGAGGTCAAGGTGAAACATCACAAATGGTAGCTAAAGAAATTTTATGAAGTGCTGTGGTGTATAAGGAGGCATCTAAAGCTCACCAGCATGGGAAAAGATGATGACGATGTAGGGAAACAGAGCACCAAAGTTTCCTTGGCGCGAAGTCGCCGACGATGTCGAGAACTTTGCGGTGGAAGCTCCGCGCAGTAGTCCCACTCCTCGGCTCGATGGAGGAACTGGAGGTGGGGTGCTAACGGATTGAAGGGAAGAAGGAAAGTAGGGTAAAAGCCTAGAGGCGGCTAGGTTTTTCGGTAGGAGAGATGAGGAATAGGTGATATTATATAGATGAGAAGTTATGTTAAGCTAGGGTGATCGAACAGATAAGGAGGGGGATGGGTGGTCGGATGAACGGTCTGATAGGGGTTTCCAGCGGAGTAGGTGATTGTCACGCCGTACTATGTGTTATGGTCCTGGCAGAACCGTGACTGTAGACGTAACGGGAAGAAGAAAGGAACAGTAATGTTTGAATGCTAACGGTCGGATTGGGCACTGTTCTTAAAAGAAGTTTGAATGGATTTAGGTTATAGGTGCTCCACCCAAAAAGCAAGGCCAGGAATTTTCCTCATGGGTTCAGTTCCAAGTGTGAACAGACTAAAGGGAAAATCAATTGTTATTCCTTTTGACTTCTCAGGCATTTGGTTTTGCTCTAACGAGTCATTGGACTAAGTAAGGGTAACCTTGAAGTGGTGTGTTGGCTTTAATAGGAAAAGCCAGGTGGCTGATTTGTGTTGAGCTTGATGGTTACAAGAAGATGATGTGGCCGTCCATGTAACCACAATATACCTTTAAATGCACGAGAAACAAGGATAAATAATTTAAATAAAAAAAATTAAAAAGAGAGTTTTACAAATCCTAAGGTGGCTGGCCCTAATATTGGGTGGAGACTCTCTCCTCCATTCATTCACCTCATTTTAATTTCTAATTAGTGTTCCTCCCCAAATAGTTCATCCCTTCATCAAATTCTTCACAAATCCCTCTCAAATTCACTCATCCTCACCTTCTAAGGAGACTAGGAGCTTGAGGTTGGCAAGGGCATTGGGAGAGGGAGCTTTGAGGCTAAAAGCTTGTGTCCTATTGTGTCCATTTTGGTTTGCACTGAGAAACCATCTACCAATAGGTAAATTCTGAAATTCTCTCTCTAATTAGGTTCTAATTATTGCATCTAATCATTAGGAACCTACCCATACATTAGGGCTATCCATAGGAAGAAGTTTTGACTTTTAACAATCCCTATTGTGACTTTTACATTGTGTTTTGTGGTCAATTTGGAAGAAATCCGAGATTGACACACAAAGTAATTTTTATTAGGTTTAGAGGACCTAATTCGGTTTGTTAGTGGATTATGAATCTAGTTACGTGTCCACAATTGGATTCGAGTAGGCCGTATCACGATACGGTGTGATACAAAGCTCATTTTGGGTGTTTTGTATTATTTCTCCTTAATTTCTTTTGTAGCTAGTTTTAATAGATGTTATTAAATGTAAATTATGTGAAAGAATGATTAATAGTGGTGAATTATGGCTTTTGACACTTGAGTTGGATACGCATCGAGAGTATCCTACTTGCACACTCTAGGTGTTTGATTTATTGTCTCTAATGTATCAAATAGATATATGATTATGATAATAACAAATATTTATATATAGAGATATATATATATATATGTGTGTGTGTGTGTGTCTGTGTGTATACACACACACACACACACACACACACACACACACACACACACACACACACATATATATATATATATATATATATATATATATATATATATATATATATATATATATATATATATGATTGTGTTGTTGGTGTTGTTAACTAAATGTAGCAGTGAGTTGACAGTGAGGCGAGTGTTCACTGTGATCGGGTTGATGGTGGTATAAGTGAATGTTGGTGAGAACCTTGTAAATATGCAGTGTGTTTAGACAGTGAGTGTTTTTCAGTCCTTGTGACAAGGTGCAGGTGGTTACATGATTGTGAGGTGTTGGTGAGTAGAGGAAGGGCAAGTGCATGAGGAGGGGGATTTGTGTGGTCTATGAGGAAATGACTTGCATAACAGCAATTGAGTTAGCATAAGGGGTTTATCCTTAGTTCAAAACTGAACTGGGGGCAGATAGGGGGTGCTAGGATCTGGGTTGTCCAGTAATTGGGCAGTAGGAGAGGAGGCAATTCCAGGTTCAGTGAGGAATTTTAGGTTTATGATACTTGAGGATGTTAGAGTGTGCCTGTGTTTATATAGCTGTGTAATTGCACCTATAAGTGTTATGAGAATATTTAAGATTTATTGGGGGAAAACTCGTGGTGACAATATGCACTGTGATCTCTGTACTGTGTATTAATGTGTTGGGTTAGTATTCAGTCCACTGCTCGAACTAAAACACCAAATATCAGTAGCAGCTACTTGCTCTTCAAGTATTAGGTGGGAGGTTGTTGTGAGCATCTGGGACTGTTATTTGCATCTTTTTTTTAAGACTGGAATTGTTGAATGCCAGGTTATGGGATGAGGTTTTAGTTCTCATCTTAGGGTGGTGCCAGACTTGGGTAAGGCACTGGGTCATTGGGGTATTGAAACTGAGTATTAAGATGAGTGTGCCTTAGGGTTGGTGTACTTTAGAGTGTGTATTAGTGGGATACTAATGTGTATGTTACCTGTTGAGTGTGTTATATTAATTAGTTAGGTATCAGCTGAATGGTTGATATTAGGAAGTATCAATTAGTATAAAAGGGAGCTCGGGTAGGTCTGATATCAGTGGGGATTGTGTATGGGATGAGTAATGAACACACTTAAGTGGGTATCAGTGAACAATGATGGGTTGTGTATCAGTGTTCAAGGCAACACAGAGGGCAACATTTGCTACATTAGATGCAACAGTAGTAGAGGCAATGGGATGTTTATGTGTTAATGTTGTCGTGGTGTATTTAACAACAACAAGGGTAGTAAGAGGCTTGAGTTAGTTGATTGTTAAAGAGGGGAGGTGATGGCAGTGGTGTTAGTATTTTGAAGTTGTGTTCAGATATCAAGGTTGTTGCAAATGTTCTGTGACAGAGTATTAGATCTTGAGGATGTGGTCAAGTGTCTTAATGTGTAGGTGAGTGTGAGGAGTATCAGTTAAGGTGAGTGGTATTTTAGGACTGTACTGAGATGAGAAGAGGAAGTATTACCAATATGACACCAATATATTATACTAAGGTATAATGTAATCAAGGTATTTAGTATGGATATACTAAGTTACTAGATATATATAAATATAGTATATATATGTATATTTGTAAGATAGTGTGTATGGATACTAAGGGTATTATAGTATCCTATTATATAGATATTAGTGTTAGTTAACTAGTATAGCTAGTTTGACTTGTATTAGCCAGTCAATAGCTAACATTAGTGTCATACCCCAGTACCGGAATACGGAGACGGACATAGCCAGCTCCCCCGCACAGGGTATTTAAAGTCGTACGGCGGTCACGGCTATAACTAGACAAGGGGTGCATTCTACAAGCAAGTCACTTAGGGTCACATAAAATATCTATTGTCTCAATCAGTCAAATAAGAACAGTAAACATAGAACATATATGACAAGGAAGTAAGGCGTCCCAAACATCCTACCACAACATTCAAGAAACTAGTTGTGCAAAAATGAGAAGGCTGGCAGAGTAACAAGAGTACATGACCATAATCAGCTGTAGTCTAATTAATTACAATCTTGTAGGAAACTAAATATTATCCAGATTCACAGCCAACAAGTGCCGGTGGCTAAATACCAAAAATGAGTAAAATATGAAATAACGAGCAGGAAAGAAGAGACCCACTCGTTTTCCTCAATGGCTATCCGCCTGGTGTGCTCTATTGTTCAGAGAAAAGTACGCTCGATATTCGGGTGTTTGCTCTAAACCTGGCCATGTAAAACCAATGGTGTTAGACCCCAAATTGCAAGTACCACAAAGAAAGCATGAATGCAGAAATAAAACCAGATTATGAGATAGATACATGTATACATATATAGTCCTGTCTCGTAGTTTTGGTTCATAACCTATCGTGATACAATAATCTAACCCTACAACCAAACAAGGACAAGGGTTAAACCATCACACCATGATAGTCCATGTCCCTATACTATTGGATAACATATACAATACACAAACATGCTCAGTTACATAATCGACCAATCACTTGTATGTCTTACTAGATGAAGCATGGGTTATCCCAGAGATATTATGCATATAGGAATCCTCAGATCGAAGCAGTACTAGCAGGGTTAGCCGAGCCACAAATTGCCGCATAGCACATATTAGTATGCACCGGTCCCTCATAAGGCCATTGTGCTAAGATTGCATAGAACACATAGTATCATATAATAGTCGGATATTTCCATCCACTAATGAGGATTTAAACAATATCCATGGGACTAGCCTGCACATCCCAATTCAGATGAGTGGAGGTGGCTAGTTAGGCACAATCTCGAGATTCTATTCCCTCCCAATGCTCTACAAGTTTAGTTGCCTAGTTAACCCTAATATTAACTGGAATCTCATGACGTGGTCACATGGTATTCCCCTTATATGACATACTATAGTATGGCCACGCTAGATACAGATCCACTTTGTCACTTGATAGGTCAATTTGGATTCACCCTAGCGTGATGCAACAATCAACAGATCATAGCCACGCTTGGTCATTGACTAATCCTTATGTCCATGCTGGAGATTGAGTCATATCGCATGTCACGTAGTGCATAGGTACACCGCAGTGTAAAAATGTAATATAATCGCGTAGGAACACTTAGCACGTATGAACACATAATATGTAGTAGTGTATCAGCACGGATACAAGTGGTCGGGTCATGAAGCATACATGGATCTAATACTTTTGTGGTCATCAAAGTCACACATACAACTCATAAAGTTCGAAGGAACATTCAACCAAAACTAGTCCTATAAAATGTGTGCAAGGGGTAGCATGCGCGCAGAAGGATCAATGCCGTATGAGAAGTCTGACCGCATGGAGTCATGCCGCATGGAGTCAGGGCTAAGGTCTACTCCTCGGGATAAGTTGTGAAGCGACGAAAAATAAATAAGGTCAGTGATGTGATATAAAGTATGATATGACATAAAGCGTGATGTGACATAAAGCATGTCAGGGAGAAAATACAAAACCATAGAAAGATGTGCCACGGTTTTAAAGTCACGCGTCCAAGGATGGTGGCCGCATACTCTTCTTGCCGCATAAGTGTCGGTGTCGCATGGAGTTTAATGTCGCATGGAGTGTTTTGGACTTAGCAAAATTTTCATTCGTTCAGCAAGTGAACACAAGTGTTCAAGGACACTTGTGTGATGGCAGTCATGCGTCCAACAAGATAGACTCATGCTGGTCAATATGCAGCAAGAGTTCAGCCACATAACCCTCTCGGGACGCATAGTACTCTCAGCCGCATAGCTCGCTGGCCGTATGAAGACTTCGTCTTCTCCAATAGCAGGTTCAGCCATGGCAAAAGAGTTCCAAAATCTAAAATTTATTTTCTTAATAAAAACTATATTTTAACTCCGAATTGAGTGAACCAAAAGCCAAAATGTTCGAAATAAAGTGCTCCATACTTCCCAAAAACTATTGTTTCTAAAATACTATGTTTTAGTAAATCAAAACCACCAAAAACTTAAGGAACCCATGAAACTCTAAGTTAGAAAAATAGATCTAAGCAAATCTATCCATCAAAATCGAGAACTCCAAGTATTAAAAGCGGTCAAAATCATCATAAGCATAGATTATACTAATAAAATGCAAGAAAAGAACAAGAAACAAAAATCAAAATATTTCTCCATGTAGTGCAAGGTGTACTTGCCTAAAAATGAAAGAAAGAGGGAATATGAAGAATGAGGGAAGAGAGAGAAACAAGTTAGCTTATATAACTAGGTTTTGAGGTTTAGACCATGGATTCAAATTCATGAATAAACCAACCCACAAATAAACCATGAACTATGCTAAACCTAAGAATGAGTCTAGTCTCCATGCATGCAACCTAATGATCACGTGAGCAAGAAATACTCTAAGCAGGAATAATACAAGCAAGAAATAAATATATCCTAAAATATGAATTTCGGGAACGGGGAGTGACATCTCTACCCACCTAAAAATTTTTTTCCTCGGAATTCAAGCCCAAGGCTAACTAGAGAAATCAGAACAAGCACTACGCTAACTACAAGATCATGCAATCAAATTCAAGCATATGAAGAAATATTGTCATATAGCATGAATAAACGAATCACGAGATTCAAGATATGAAGACATAAGAATGAATATACCTTTCTAGTCGAATATGTGTGGATACCGAGACCGGATATCATCCTTGCGCTCCCACGTCGACTCTTCCAAAGGATGATGACCCCAAGCAACTCGGACAAGATGAATAGTCTGATTCTTGAGCACCTTCTTCCTTTGGTCCAAAATGGATACGGGCTGCTCCTCGTAAGACAAGTCGGTACCAACGACTAGCTCGGAATGGTCGAGGATATGGCTCGGACCCGGGACATACCTATGCAACTGAGATACATGAAATACATCATGCACCTCACGTAGCGAAGGCGGAAGGGCAAGACGATAAGCAACATCGCCTAAACGCTCGAGAATATTAAACGAACCAACATATTGTGGACTAAGCTTTCCGTGAATCCCGAACCTAATGACTCCACGGGTTGGAGAAATATACAAGAATACGTGGTCGTCGGCACAAAATTCTAATGGCCTACGATGCTGATCTGCCCAATGCCGATGCCTATTTGCGTAACCCGAAGTCGTACTCTAATTTGCTTGACAACTTCTACTGTCTGCATGATCATTTCAGGGCCTAACATCTTTCGCTCGCCAATGACATCCCATGCCAATGGTGAAATATACTTTCTACCATACAACGCTTCGAAGGGTGCCATCTGGATGCTACCTGATAAATATTGTTGTACGAGAACTCGACGAGATGTAGGTGATCTTCCCCCGACCTACCAAAGTCCAAAGTACAAAGTACAAGCTCACAACATATCCTCCAATGTCTGGTTGTTCTCTTTGATTGTCCGTCTGTCTGAGGGTGGTAAGCGGTACTAAATCTCAACTTAGTGCCCAAACTATGGTGCAAACTCTTCCAAAGAATTGAAGTGAACCGAGTATCTCGATATGATACAATACTCACTGGGACGCCGTGCTGTCTTACTATCTGTCGTATGTAAATCTCCGCTAACTGCTCTATGGATTGCCCCACTCAAAAGGAAAGAAAGTGACCTAGTTTTGTGACACTATCTACTATTACCCAAACTGTATCACGACCAGTCGGGGATCTAGGTAAACCAGTCATAAAGTCCATCGTGATATATTTCCATTTCCATTCCATAATAAGAAGCGGCTGCAATAATCGTACTGGTCTCTTCTGGTTGACCTTCACTTGTTGACATACCAAACACCGAGAAATGAATCGTGCTATCTCTCTCTTCATCCCATTCCACAATAAATGTTGTTTGATATCTTGATACATCTTGGTACCTCCTAGATGAATTGAATACTGGGAACTGTGCGTCTCGGTCATTACTTCTTGTAGGATATCTCCACTTGGTACACAAAGACGGTTTCTGAACCTAAGAGTTCCATCTTCATGAATAGTCAACTCTTTTCTGAGACCAGATTCACACTCCGCCCGAAGCTTCTGAACTTTCGGATCCTCTACCTGAGCCGCCTTAATCCTCTCTATAATGGTAGATTATACCTGTAAACTAGCCAATACTGCTACGTCTTGTGGAAGTACTATCTCAATCCCTAATTCTCGAATATCTTCTAAGATATGCCGCTGTGGTGTCAACATAAATATACTACCTCTCTTGCTAAGAGCATCCGCTACCACATTTGCCTTGCCTGGATGGTACTGAAGTTTTATATCATAGTCCTTTGTCAATTCTAGCCACCTCCTCTGCCTCATATTTAAGTCCTTCTTGGTGAATACATATTTTAAGATCTTGTGATCTGTAAATATTTTCATCTAATCATCATACAAGTAATGTCTCTATAGCTTAAGTGCAAATACTACCGCCTCCAACTCCAAATCGTAAGTCGGATAATTTTTTTTGTGATCTCGAAGCTGTCATGATGCATAAGCTATCACTCTTCGGTGTTGCATCAATAAATATCCAAGTCTTTTGTCTGATGCATAATAATACAATGTGAAGCCTCCAGAACCTACTTAAAGCGTGAGAATCGGAGCTGAAATTAATCTCTTCTTCAATTCTTCAAATGATGTCTGGCACTCTGCTGACCAATCGAACTTAGCCTCCTTGCACGTTAATCGAGTCAACAGTACTAAAATTTTTGCAAAGTCTGCTACGAACCTTCTGTAGTATCCTGCCAATCACAGAAAACTACGTACTTCAGCAACTGTCTTAGGAATTGGCCAACTCTCTACTGCCTCAACCTTCTTTGGATCTACTATGACTCCTGCTCCAGAGATGATGCGACCTAAGAATGACACATGATTAATCCAAAACTCACACTTGCTGAGCTTTGCGTATAACTGGTGTTCTCTTAGAATCTGTAAGACCTTCCGGAGATGCCCATCATGTTCCTCTTCACTACTGGAATAAACAAGAATGTCGTCTATGAAAACTACCATGAACTGATCTAGGTATGGCATTAAAATATGGTTCATCAAATCCATAAATATTGTTGGAGTATTAGTCAGTCCGAATGGCATAACTAAGAATTCGTAATGCCCATATCGTAACCTAAATGCCGTCTTGGGTATGTCTTGCTCCCGAACTCTTACTTGATGATACCCTAATCGAAGATCGATCTTGGAGAAAACCTTAGCTTTCTTCAGCTGATCAAACAAATCATCGATCCTTGGTAATAGATACTTGTTCTTCACTGTTATAGCGTTCAACTATTTTTAGTCAATACATAACCGTGATGACCTATCATTCTTCTTTACTAGAACCACTGGCGCTCCCCAAGGTGATCCACTATCTCGAATAAACTTCTTTGACTTCAGTTCCTCTATATGTTGCTATAGTATGTCTAGCTCTGATGTTGCAATTTGGTAAACTTTATAAGATATTGGCCCTGCCCCAGAGATCAATTTTATATAAAACTCAACGTCTCTTACTGGGGGTAACCCTGGTAGTTCTTCCGGGAAGATGTCTAAGAATTCCTTAACTATCTCAGGGAGTTGTTCTTCTACTAACACTGTCGCTGCGATCCTCTTTTTATGTTGGTCTTCCACATATCTATCGAAGGTGAAATCTTCCGTGCCCGGGATACTAAATAATACCTTAACCTTATGGAAATCTATTGTAGCATGATTGTCTCTCAGCTAGTCCAAGCCTAAGATAACGTTAAAGTTACTCGATCAATCGTGCTGGTAGTAAATGCCCGCACACTACGACCGGACACGCTATACATATTCTACTAACTCCTACGAGCCCATTACCAGGAGTATATTCAACATTTCTGGCAATGCCTCAAACTCCAATACAATATGTGTCGTGAATCATGCAGATACAAATAAATGAGATGTGCCTAAATCAAATAATACTACAGCAGGAAAGGATGCGACAGAAATGTTACCTTCCACTACGTCGCCCGATGCTAAAGCCTTATCCAAAGACAAGGTGAATGCCTGCCCTTGGCCCTGCTGTGCTCCTCGCTGCTGTCTCCCTTGGTGATACTATTGTGTCCTCTGCTGGCCCTGTTGCTGGTTCTGCTGCTGCTGCTGCTACATCTCAGCTTGCGTTAGTAACGAATGCTGAGCTAATGGCCTTACGGCTTTTGCTGGCCCTCTCTGCGGCACTGCCCCTGGTGCTGGCAGTGCTATTAACTGTCGGACTGGCCCTCCTGGCCTCTGCATCATCTGGCAATTGGCACTCCGGTGATCCAGACTTTCACACCTCATACATAATCCATTGGTTGTCCTACATACATCTATAGTATAGACTCCCTTGCAATAGTAAGTGCAACCCACCGGTGCTTCTTGGCGATGTTGTTGTTGTCTCGGTTGCTGCCGAGCCGGTACTATCACCGTCGGAACTGCCGCCCTCCTCGGCGCTGAATCATGGATGCGAATGCCAAGTAATAGTGCTGACATCCGAGGTAATCCTCCAGCTCCTCTACTCTAAGCATGAGACCTCTTATGGCCTCTTGTCCTTACCGATAACCTTTGCATGGTAAGCTCGTGCCTCCGAGCTGCTATCAGTACCTCTTAATAAGTCTGGTAGTCGTGGGCCTCTACCAGTTGTAAAATCTACAGATGAAGTCCTTGATGGAACCTTATTGCTCTATCTGACCCCGTAGCCACCATAGTTGGAGCAAATCAACTCAGCTTGCAAAACTCGACTGCATATCCATCCACTGTTTTACCGGCCTGCTTGAGACCGATAAACCTCTGTTGGAGCTCATACTGCGCTACGACTCCAAAATATTTAGCCCTGAATCGAGCCCTGAAACTATCCCAAGAGATGGGATGCCTCAAACCAACCTCTATTGATGCCTACCAGTTACAAACAAGGTCGTGAAGCTGCAATCGAACTTGATCAACTTATTCATCGGCTGGAACCCTTGCTGCTGCCATAATGACATCAATATCCTGTAACCAGGCATCTGCTGTGATGGCGTCCTACGTGCCATCGAAGTACCTTGGGTTAAGTCGACAAAATCTAACTGATGTCCCCGAATCAGTCATTCCTTCTCTTTCCAGGGTCGTCTGTAAACCCTGACTCAACAAGACATTTTGTTCTTGCTATTGAAACTGCTGATGCTGTTGCACTGTCATTTGGTATTGCTGCGTAGCCATCATTCCCTGGAGGATCTCCAGAAATATTAGGGTGTCAAGTACCACTGGTACTGCTGGTACTGCTTGTACTGCTTGGGGTACGGGTATTTTAGGGGCTGGTTGCTCGATATGTCCCACTTCTGGTTCCACTGTGGCAGCTTGTTCAATTTTTGGCTCTATTCGAATTTGACTCTGAACAGGTGCTACCTCCTGTTGTTGCTCAGGGGAACCCTGTCCTTCCATACATACTGCTCTAGCAACTAAAGAAGCCCTAAAGAAAAGGACAAGAGCCATCAAGAACAGGACGAGAAGGATCAAGTAGACAAGCAATTTAATAGTTCAAGCGGTGGTATCGAAGAAGATGAAGCAAAATATCAAGGAGACAAATTTTGATTGAGACTCCTATGACCATAACACCCCACAAGTCTGAAAATACATACCTACATGGCCACTACTAAAATCTTATCACGTTCCAGTACGGAATACGGAGATGAACAAGGATAGCTCCCTCGTATAAGGTATAGAATATTATACGGCGGTCACTACTGTAACTAGACAAGGGGGTACATGCTACAAGAAAGTCACTTAGGGTCACACAGAATATCTATTATCTTAATCAGTCAAATAAGAACAGTAAACATAGAACATATATGAGAAGGAAGTAAGGCATCCCAAACGTCCTGCCACAACATTCAAGAAACCAGCTGTATAAAAATGAGAAGGCTGCCAGAGTAACAAGAGTACATGACTATGATCAGCTGTAGTCTGATTAATTATAATCATGTAGGAAACTAAATATCCAGATTCACGACTAACAAGTGTCAGTGGCTAAACGTCCAAAATAAGTAAAATATGAAATAACGAGCAGAAAAAAAGATACCCACTCGTTTCCCTTAGTGGACAACCGCCTGGTGCGCGTTATTGTTCAAGGAAAAGTACGCTTGATCTTCTGGTGCTAGCTCTAAACCTAGCCTTGCAAAACCAGTGGAGTTAGACCCCAAATAGCAAGCACCACAAAGGAAGAACAAATGCAGAAATAAAACCAGGTTATAAGATAGATACATATATACATATATAGTCATGTCTCATAGTTTCGGTTTATAGCCTATCGTGACACAACAATCTAACTCTACAACCAAACAAGGACAATGGTTAAACCATCGCACCATGATAGTCCATGTCCCTAGACTATTTGACAGCAGATACAATACACAAACATGCTCAGTTACATAATCGACCAATCACTTTTACGGCTTACTAGATAGAGCCTGGGTTATCCTAGAGATATTATGCATGGGAATCCTTAGA
Organism: Iris macrosiphon; assembly: GCA_036927795.1. Classification (NCBI taxonomy): domain Eukaryota; kingdom Viridiplantae; phylum Streptophyta; class Magnoliopsida; order Asparagales; family Iridaceae; genus Iris; species Iris macrosiphon. The sequence continues at coordinate 207,209,542 of JAYESA010000004.1, forward strand.
TCGAACCAGGTACTAGCAGGGTTAGCCGAGCCATAAATTGCCGTATAGCACATAATAGTATGCACCGGTCCCTCGTAAGACCACCGTGCTAAGATTGTATAGAACACATAGCACCATATAATAGTCGGATATTAACATCCACTAATGAGGATTTAAACAATATCCATAGGGACTAGCCTGCACACCCCAATTCTGATGACTGGAGGTGGCTAGTTAGGCACCATCTCGAGATTTCATTCCCTCCTAATGCTCTACAAGTTTAGTTGCCTAGTTAACCCTAATATTAACTGGAATCTCTTAGCGTGGTCATATGGCATTTCCCTTATATGACGTACTATAGTACGGTCACGCTAGATACGAATTCACTTTGTCACTTGATAGTTCAATTTGGATTCACCCCAGCGTGATGCAACAATCAACAGATCCTAGCCACGCTTGGTCATTGACTAACCCTTATGTCCATGCTGGAGATTGAGTCATATCACATATCACGTAGCGCATAGGTACACCGCAGTATAAACATGTAATATAATAGCGTAGGAACACTTATCACGTAGGACCATGTAGCACGTAGGTGTATCAGCATGGATATAAGTGGTCGGGTCATGACGCATATATGGGTCTATTACTTTGTGGTCATTAAAGTCACACATACAACTCATAAAGTCCAAAGGAACATTCAACCAAAACTAGTCCAATAAAATATGTGCAAGGGGTCGCATGCGCACAGAAGGATCAAGGCCGCATGAGAAGTCAGGCCGCATGGAGTCATGTCGCATGGAGTCATTCCACATAGAGTCATGCCGCATGGATTCAGGGCTAAGATCTACTCCTCGGGATAAGTGATGAAGCGACAGAAAATAAATAAAGTGTCAGTAATGTGACATAAAGCGTGATGTGACATAAAATATATCAGAAAGAAAAGACAAAACCATAGAAAGATGTGCCACAGTTTTAAAGTCATACGTCCAAGGATGGTGGACGCATACTCTGCTTGCTGCATAAGTGTCGGTGTCACATGGAGTTCGATGTCGCATGGAGTGTTTTGGACTTAGCGAAATTCTCATTCGTTCAGCGAGTGAACACAAGTGTTCAAGGACACTTGTGTGATGGCAGTCATGCGTCCAACAAGATGGACTCATGCTGGTCAATATACGACAAGAGTTCAGCCGCATAACCCTCTCGGACCGCATAGCACTCTCAGCTGCATAGCTTGCTGGCCTCATGAAGACTTTATCTTCTCCAACAATAGGTTCGGCCATGGCAAAAAAGTTCCAAAATCTAAAATTTATTTTTTTCATAAAAAATACATTTTAGCTCCGAATTGAGTGAACCATAAGCCAAAACATTCGAAATAAAGTGCTCCATCCCCCCTAAAAACTATTTTTCAAAAATAATATGTTTTAATAGATCAAAATCACAAAAAACTCAAGGAACCCATGAAACCCTAAGTTAGAAAAGTAGATCTAACCAAAACTATCCATCAAAACCGAGAACTCCAAGTATTAAAAGCAGTCAGAATTATCATAAGCACAGATTGGACTAATAAAATGCAAGGAAATAACAAGAAACAAAAATTAAAAGGTTTCTCCATTTAGTGCAAGGTATACTTGCCTAGAAATAAAAGAAAGAGGGAAAATGCCGAATGAGAGAAGAGAGAGAAACAAGTTAGCTTATATAGCTAGGGTTTGAGATTTAGACCATGGGTTTAAATCATAAATAAACCAACCCACAAATAAACCATGAACCGTGCTAAATCAAAGAATGAGTCTAGTCACCATGCATGCAACCTAATGATCATGTGAGCAAGAAATACTCTAAGCAGGAATAAATACAAGCAAGAAATAAATATATCCCAAAATACGTATTTCGGGAACGGGGAGTGACAATTAGTCAAGTACTATAGTTAGACCTAGAGTTTAACCTAGTTTGGCTAGTATGACTTAGAAATTGACCTAGAAAGCATATTAGTGCATTATTTAACTCAATTGTCATCTATTACACCTTTTGACATGATATTTCTTAAATAGGATTGTGTGGCACCAGCTCGGACACCGAGTGACATCATCTGCTCCGGACCAAAGGCGAGTACATTCTCTGATAGTTTTTATTATTTGATAATTACTATAATGCAAGTATTTAGAATGTATTACTTGATTCATGACACATTGGTACACGGACTAGTATACACATGGATCTTCAGTCATGGGATATTATTTATTATTTTATTGTTCTTCGTGTTCTCATATGGTTATTAGACAATATTTAATATTAGACAATGTTCAATATTTAATGTTTTACAATGCCTTGAATATTTTGCATCGTAACATGTCATGGTTGAATCCATTGTACTAGTCAAAAAAGGGGAAGTGTTAGCTAGATATGTGATCAAAGCCTAGACAATATTCAATGTTTAAGTTAGACAATATTTATCCAACGTTAAGTAGATAATGTTCAACCCAAGTCGATCACATATCTAACTAGTATTTCAAATACTTAGTATAGTTACAGTTCTTCACCATATTCTATTTCTATTGCCTTGTTCCATTTATTGTGATCAATGTATACCATAATACTCTAGATTACTTGTCTCTTTTCTTCCATAGTATAGTATTGTTTTATTATTTCTCGCCTTGTATTATATTCTCTATTTCTGTTTATAGTCGTTATCAAATAATTAGAAATTCTATTGGGTTGTACTTCACTCCAACCTAACTGGATATATTTTTCAGATGAGTGGTTAGAAGAGATGTGTCCGACCTTTTATGGACCACAAGATGGTGAGACGACTAAGGATTAGTACCGGCTACTAAGGCGACTTAGATTTCCATTAGCATATTGTTTTATTTCAGTTTAGACATTTGCATGTATATATTATTTGAGATTGTGTTGTAGCTAGAATTTTAGTCTTGGATGTATTGTATTATAATTTTGTGACTTTTCTTCTATCCCATATTGTGCCTTTATCTTTCTTTAGCATTATATTATGATTGAGTATCGATTATATTGAACCATTTTATGGTCCTCCAAATGGAGTTGAGATATTATTGACATGTACCATTATTTATTGTGTGAGATGTTTAGATATTATTGTTGACATGGACAATATTCTACTGTCGATGCTACGGCGTAGGCTGGACGTACCCACGTACTCGTGCCCCTACACCGGGTGCGGTCGTGACATTATCGAACACATTCTTTTCGATATGCATGACATCAAGATTATGTCTTATAAGATTCTCTCTCCAATAAGGTAAGTCCCAGAAGATACTCCGCTTGGTCCAATTATGTCTATGTCTAAATCCCTCGACACGATTGTTTGATATTGGATCTTCTATCACGGTCGACAAATCCTTCACATCTTTCCAAATATCGTATTCCGACAATCTAGTAGGTGGAGGAGAAAGTTCTTACTTTCCAGCTCTAAATGCCTCATTGTTCTTTTTCCAAGGATGTGACGCGGGTAGAAATTGACGGTGACAGTCAAAGAATGAGGCTTTTCCTCCATGTTTAAGACGGAATGCCTTACTCTTTTCCATACGTATCGGACAAAACTAATTGATGTGGGTAATCCATCCCGATAACATACCATATGAAGGAAAATCATTGATAGTCCACATAAGTGAAGCTCTCATCTGAAAGTTCTATTTTTTCAAAATATCGTAGGTCGTGACGTCCAACTCCCATGACGCCCAACTCCCATAGTTGTTTCAGTTCATCCACCAAAGGCTGTAAATATATATCGATATTCTTCGTCAAATTTTTGGGACCGAGTATGATAACTATCAAGAACATATAAGGAGTCTTCATACACATTCATGATGGTAGATTGTAAGGGGTAAAAATTATCGGCCAACAGGAGTATTAAGATTCCGGCTGTCCAAAAGGAGCGAAGCCATCAGAACATATCGCCAATCGGAGATTTCTAGGCTCAGCAATAAAATCCAGATAACACTGGTCAAAATGCTTCCACGCCTCTCCATCGGAAGGATGTGACAATTCTCCATCATCCTTCGTACGTTACTCGTTATGCCATGCCTTATGTTCTGTTGTATTAAGGGACATATACATCCTCTGTAACACTTCGTGATCGACAAGTAATGCATGTACTTTTACGAACGTCATTTTATTCTAGTTGACTTTTTTTTTAAACTGGCTTATAACGATCCGGGTGGCAGAAACTGTATCTTTCTTTGTCCTCATTCTCCTTATAGTACAACATACATCCGTTGCGATAACAATCTATCTTTTCGTACCCCAGTCCGAGCTGTCGGACCATCATCTTTGATTTGTAGAAGTTTTTAGGAAGCTATTTGATTCTTTCGGTAACACCTCTTTGACTAATTATGCGATCCGATCATAGCAAGCTTGTGGTAAGTTAAAATCAGACTTTATGTTCAACAAGCGCATCACTATCGATAATACATAATGTGTCTTACAACTAGAATATATAGGAGTATCTGCAACCTTAAACATATCATAGAACTCCTTTGCATCGGGATTCGGATCCTCCGGATTAAAATTAGGTTCTGCCGCATCATACACCATATCTCGTGCCAAGTTGTAGTCTCCATATACAACATAGTCTACATTATTTTCGATAGCAACATCCGTAGCAACATCCATAACAAAAGCAGTCCGTCTTTCCGCATAAAGTTTACCTTGTGATGCACACAAGTCGTAATCATGTACAAAACCCTTAAGGGTCAGATGCTTTCTCACAATCACCACTTCTTCGTAACGTCTATTATGATAATGAGCACATGGATACTTAATTTTTGGACCATCCATGTAATCAGGTTTGCTCATGGCATACTTAAGAAATACTTCAATGCCTGCCTTAAAATCGTCACTTAGACCAATCTTGATTTTGTGTTGCCGTCTGTACATCTACGTATGATCAACCAAGTAACGATCCATTGCTTTGTGGGTGTGGAAAATTCTGTATCGTAAGATAAAATACACAGAAGCAATTAGATGTACATACGATATTAGATGTGTATTCTAAAAGCATTATAATTCGTACTTTGTGTATTCTACCCTAGCAAAAAGTAGAGAAACATGTAAAAGTTACAACATCGACATTTGTTCAATATGATGCCTTTTCGCATAGTATCGACATGACTTCGATTATCGATGGCTTAGAACACTATCCAAAATTTAGTCTAGCATACATTAGTGTGAATCATCTAAGTTCTGTACATCAGTGTAGTATATGTTCTTATCAAATGTAGTATCTGAAGGATATAACAGAATTAAGATGAACCCACATAATATAATGCTAAGACATCATCTCACAATATATAATATAGTGATGGGTTGTTGCATCATCATTGCCGAGGGATGGGGGCTCAAGGACAGTCAATATTATCTACGACTGCATGTTCTCTACCTCGCCAGTCAAATGGCTGCATGGACTATGCCTTATCGTTATTGGGCCAAGTCCTTGCTTCCTAGAGAAGTAATCCAATTTTTCTAATTAGTTTGTATGATATGCTTTATTTGGAGTTAGGACATGCTGTGACAATCTAAATTTTGATCTTATGAGCTCGTTTTTCTATGGTGGTTGTTCATCCATAGTTACAAACACCTACAGACCCGAGCTCTACCCCCAAAAGCTTAGTACTCACTGATACTACTTATCCTCGCACTCATACACCCATAACACACTGTGCCACAGATCTCTTCTCTTTCTCACATCTACGTATCATGGATACATTGATACCTAGCCACTCAACCTCATATAATTACACTAATATATCATACACTTACTGTGCAACCACATATATAATCACAGTTGTTGTAAAGTCTGCACAACAACCCTCATATTAAATCTGCACTACAAGCCTCAACAAGTTCTACAACAAATACGATGACAAAATTTTTGATTACGTAGTTCGAGTAATAAAAAGAAATCATCCCAGAAATCATCCCCAAATTTTGAGTAGTAACAAGAAATTATCACATAAATCATCCCTAAATGGTACACCATAAATGTCAACATCAACATATATTAAGAGATCAAATGATCTAAAACTTACAGTGGGAGGGGATACGTTGGAGGAGGAGGGAAAACGACGGAGGAGGAGGGGGTACGGAGGAGCCGAGAGGGGGAACATGCACGGAGGGGAGTGGGCAAGACTACGTCGGAGCTGAGAGAGGGGACCACGGGAAGCGGTTCACCGGAGAAGAGGGGACCACGGGAAGTGGGTCGCCGGATAGAGGGGACAACGGGAAGGGGAACACCGGAGAGAGGGAGAGAGGAAAAGTCGAGTGAGATATGAGAGAGAGAGGGCATTCGTTCGAAATGTTTTAAGGTCATCTCACCACGAATGGTCCTAAAGGGTCGAGTCTGTAAGTGATTTTAGGTTAATAAAAAAATTCTTCTTCTCTCTCTCTCTCTCTCTCTCTCTCTTTATATATATATATATATATATATATATAGCTTAGCTAACTAAAGTTATAAGATTATAAATTAATGATTCATTATTGATAATTAGATCCTCCTTCTTTGACACAGTTCAAATAAGCCACACTGTCAACTAAATCTATAAGATTATAAATTAGGTTGCCAGTCTAAACATCTGGCATCCCTTAAAGAGAATATAAATGAAGCATTTAACCCCTGCAGAGTTAGAGGTTTTAATGCTACCTGTATTAATCCGATATAGATAAATTTATAAGCATCTTTTGCTATATATGGTTTGCCTTTTGTTCAGAGGATATACAATGATCAGCCAAAACTTGTTATGTTTTACAAATTAGAAATTCATTTAACCATGACATAGTAATAATAATGGTATTCTTTAAATATGATTCTGTTTACTAACCATTGTAGGAATAACAGAGTAGACCCTCTCTCTATCTTTGGATATGAGTAATCCATTAGCCATTGGGACTAGTAAAAAAATCCCTTAATAAGGGTAAATCTATCAAGAATGCTCAAATGAGCGAATTTTTCTCTGATCTAGAGGAATAAAACAAATAGACAATTCCTAACGTTAAGCCAAAGAAAATCTATAAAATTGGTTGGTTCGACTATAAGTCTTCCATAGCCATTAAAACTATGGAAAGAATTATTCAGGTAAATGATACCAAATATTCTATCAAGTTTCTCTCTGATCAAGATCTTGAACCATATATAGCAAAAGATGCTTACAAATTTATCCATATCAGATTAATACATGTAGCATTAAAACCTCTAACTCTGCAGGGGTTAAATGCTTTATTTATATCCCCTTTATGGGATGCCAGATGTTTAGGTTGGCAACCTTATATTTTGGGAGTTATGCAGACTAGTCTTTGTCATGGACCAGTCGACTTTAATATTTATCCTAATCTTAGCCTGTCTCTTACAGATACTAACTTACTGGATGCAGTAACGTTTAATCTTAAGACGTATGGTTATAACTTTAAGCAAGGTTCAGAAATGCAATTCTTTGTCGTATTCACTTTAAAGTATTGTCTACTTTAGCTCCTAAAGCTAGACATCTTACCAAACCTGGTAAAACAACTTTGATTAAAATAAATCTGTTAACATCAAATATTGCTGCTAATAAAATAATAAAATGGAAAGATATTCAGTTACCTGGTAAATGGTTTCTTAATCAGGTAATTCCACCTAGATCCATTATGGATACAAAATTAGATCAAATTGTCCAGACTATAGATGGAGATATAGAAGTAAGATTTACACTACAAATAAAGGCTAGAATTTTGACTTCTAGTTTTAGATCACCTTCTATAAAATCTTTACCTTATTATGAAAAGGGAGAAAATTCTTCTCAGAGTTCTGAAAAGGAAGAAGCTGAGATTAAATCTATGAAAAAAATTATACAACCAGAATATAACATCGAGTGGATAAATTCCACAGATCCGATATATCCTTCTGATGCCAGTTTTGGCACTCATTCTTTGAATGCTATTACTTTGACGAATAATAAAGTTGATCATTCTAATGACCCTAATTATTTTGATTTTACTCAAAATAAAGGTGTACAAAAAATTATTGCTCAGGCTTATGAAGATGAAATAGAATTCAAAGCTTGGTCTGAAAAGAATTGTACTCTTGATCAACGGTATAAATTCAAAGATGAATATTATGCTCATCTCAAGGAGATAAATAAACTCAAATGGTTTGATAAATGGTTTATTGAGAACTGTATCAACCATGAACTCACTAGCATTAATGTGTTGGAAGAGGGTTATAAGAATTGGATAATCGACACGGGTAAACATATTCGTGCTTTGTACCCGTCAAATGAATCTTTAAAGATTACGGTTAATTCTGAAAAGATGGATGCTATTTTCTTTATTCGAATTATCGATCATAAGGAAGAACAAATAAAAGAGCTTCAAAAGATTGTAAAACAAAATAATTATACTAATGCTTATATTCAGACCATTGGTTCTCAATTGGTAAGAATAAAAACTGTCCTTGATGAAGTTCTTTATAAGGTAAATTCTATTCTAAAATTATCTAATATTGTTTCTAAAGCCTTTACTTCCAAAGAAGTTAGGACAAATAACATACCAATAAAGCCAGCTAGTGATACTAGTAGTTTTAAATTATCTTCTCCTAAGGTTACAAAGGAAGAGATAAAAAACTTAATTAAAAAATTACAAACTACCTTTCTAGTGGGGAATAAATATAAAAATACTCTGGCAGTACTTGATGAAAATTCTTCCATAGTTGATGATTCAGATATTGAATCTAATAATGAGAGTTATTCTCAGTTATCCGAAGATCGCTTAGATTATGATCAGATGCATGTTATTCAGCAATCATTTCAAAGTGCTCATAAAACCATTGATTATCAAACTTCGAATATAATTCTGCCCAAGCAGCAGTAACATAAGAAGCCTAATCTTCAAAAGTATTACTATAAACGTCCTACTCTAATGGATGTTTTATACGAAGAAAATGATAATATAATTCAAAATAACTATAGTGGTGGCAATATTTATTAATGGAACATAATGGTTGTTCTAACAAACAAATATGTGACCAAATGCACAAAATGTTAATGTTTGCTACAGTTTGTCGTTCAAACAATAACACTGATCGAGCTATTGCTAGCTTTATTACCTGTGGCTTTATCGACACTTTGTGTAGCGCCCCGCTCTGCGACGACGCTATGTACAAGTGATTCGCCTTGCTTGCTCGAACGGAAGTCTTCTCGGGGAGTTCCCGACCGATTAATCAAAGTGAGTGGGCAGAACTGCATTCTCTGATTCTTGCACGACTTAATAATGAATCTGAGTTTTTGAATGCTTGTTGCTTAATAAGATTGTTTCATAAGAAGAAAGATAGAACCGACTCAGTATGCTAATAAGAGAACTCACATAGCTTATCATTAAAACGAATCTGCTTACTTGCCTAATAAGAGAACTAGAAATGCTTGTCTAAAACGAGATAAAACCTTGCCATGCTAATAACAAGAGTAAAGAGGATTGCTTGTACTTATATCGTATGCTAGACTGGAATACTAGAATGCTTGTCCACAAGAGATAGAATTTGCATGCTAGAGTTATAAGAACTGTTCTTGCTTGTTACTTATTTAATGAGTTAGCCTTGCTTGAACATGCTTCATTGATTTGCTTGTCATGAGATGGAACTTGGTGAATGGCGTGAGCTTGTGATCTAGACTAATAGTCCACCCTGAGGCTTAACACACCTTACTTACGGGAGGGTGTGACTATTAGGCAAAGTGTTTTGAGAGTGAGCTTCGGCTATATGGACTTGATAGATGTGTTTGCTTGCTTGTTCTGGTTTTGTGCATACCTTGCATTGATAGGAGCTTGCATTTATGCATTGGTCAGGACAACTTGTGCACAAGGTTATCTCTCGGGCGTTCCTGGGGCACTGGGATCGTTCGGCCTAGGAGAGATCTAGATACCCTGAGGCTTAACACACCTTACTTACGGGAGGGTAGCCGCGACTCGTCTATTAGTATGATGGGCTTGTACGTCCCAACTGCTAATCCCGTGGAGGGGACCATCATGTAGTTAGGGCGCATGCTAGGCTAGCCTTCTTGCATACCTAACTGTTTGATGCAGGGACGAACAGGAAACTAGAGAACTGTATACTTTATGTTATGCAAATTGATGCTAACTTGTGTGTCTGCTGCAGGGATAACCGCTCGACCGTGGGTAAGAAATAATATGAGTTTATACATAAGCCTGCTTATTCATCTAGTCTGCACCGTTGAGTTTCTGTTAGTACTTCATGTATATAGATATGTTGCCTTAAATGCTTGAAGATATGACAGTCCACTTGATATGTTTGCCTCAATTCGATATGCTCAGTCTGCTAAATAAGCTTTGCCCCAAAAAGAGTTAGATTATGATACACAATGCATGTTGCGCACGTCCCGATGAGAACGATTGTCTTGCGGGAGAGCTGCAACGTGGTGATTCACGTTCAGCGGGGACAATTGAGCTTGCGGGAGATTGGGGCGTTGCTTGGATGCTTGAGTATCGAGTATCCAAAGCTGTTTTAAAGTTATGTTTTCAAAGAGATGTAATCTGACTAATTGTTCTAAGCTGCATGAAATGAACTTAGGTAAAAGTAGCAAGATCACTAGTAATGCAATGTTTTGCCACATGATTACTTAGTGTGGGTTTCAGGGGGTGTAGCTTCTGTTCAATTGTTTTATCTCACCAGTACTTGCATAAAGTGCTGACCCACCAACAGTTTGCTTGTTCTCAGGTGTCGTTCGTACGAGGAAGCGATAGCCGTGCCTCATCCCAAGGAACCGAAAATCTGGAGTCGATGCCTGGAGCCGCATCGAGTTGTGCCTGCTTTGAGTTGCTTTTGTATAAAGGAACATAATGTATGGAACGGTATTATTGTAATCGAGAGAAGAGTGCTTGAGCGATCTGTAACCTCGGCCATGCGCTGCTTGTAACAATTTCGATATCAATAAAAGAGCTTATTTTCATATGCCATTGTGATCTTCACTTTTCTGCAATATGTGTGCCGCTGCTTCAGTATTGAATAGCTTACTTGCCCTTGTATCAAAGCTTTGGCCTTGTGCAAGCGCATCTTAGGCTTGCACGGCATCACGCCCGTGCGAGGACGATCGGATCCGTAGGGACCAAAGCGAGGACGAACGGCCCTGCGGGACCGGGGCGTGACACTTTGAAAGGCTGGTGGGTTCATTGCCTATCCTCTGAACAAGAGACAGACATAGCTAATGCTGTCAAAATTGAAAATAATAATAAAATACAAGATAGTGTTATTACTTTGATAAGCACTATCTGTGACCATTTTACTGGTTTAGTTTCTGATAGTGGTGAGCGTATTAGAACTCTACTGCAAAATCTTCGATGTCCTATTCTAACTTATTTTAGATGGTATAAAGATACTTTTCTAAATAGAGTAATGTAATTAAGTGATGCAAATTCTGTACACTGGAAATCAAAATTTATTGCTGGTCTTCCTAATCTGTTTGCAGAGAAAGTTAGACAACAAAAGAGAAATAATAATGATAGAATTATACCATACAATAATTTCACTTATGGTAACTTAGTTAACACATGCATTCAATAGGGGTTATCCCTTTGTAATGACTTGAAATTAAAAAATTAATTAAAATCTTAAAGGTTATCTGAGAGAAAACAATTAGGAGAATTTTATAGCAAATTCGCTATGGAAACTATTAAACCTCCAGATACTAATAAATATTTCTTTAAAGAGAAATCTTACAGAAAGAAGAATTATTCTTCTAAAAGAAAATATCATAAAGATTTTCCTAAAAAAAGGTTTCCTACAAGAAAAAAATAATTCTCAAAAAATAAAATTTCTAATAAAAATGTTAAGTGTTTCAAATGTGGCAAAAGTAGGCCATTATTCGAATAAATGTTACACTAAACAAAAGATCGATATGATCGAAGATGGAGGGTTAATAAAGACTCTATTAAAGATCATGATCAACTCTGATTATGAATATGATTCATCTAGTGACGAGTCTCTGAATTATGATACTGATTGCAATTGCAAAGATATACCATTAACAGTAAAGCAGACTATTTGAAGTCTATTGTTGAAATGAATGGTCTCCCAATTAATGTATTGACCAGTCATGATAAAAAAGAAATTCTGGAGTCACCATTGACTAATGAACTTAACAAAAATATGAAAGCAAAGATTATAGAAATCTTGCAAGAAGATAATAAGGAGACGTCTCCTAGCTTTACTTCTTATACTATGATAGAGAACTTAGCTCGAAGAAAAAAAAAAGATCCTAAGACTGTATCTATTAATGATCTTCAAAGAGAATTAAAAACTTTGAAGAAAGAAATCAAAGAGTTAAATTCAAAAGATGAAATAACTCAGCAAAGGCTTACTCTCATTGAACATGACGTTAGATCCTACAATGAAATTGTCCTCAATAAAGAAATGAATGAACATTGTCGTATAGTTTCTCCTCCTAGCGAGAATGATGATGACAGTTTAGATCAACAAATCTAATATGTTTCTATGAAACGCAAAGAAAAATCCATTGATAATTTCTTTCTATCAAAGATAGATCTTTTTATTACCCATAAATAGTATATAAAAATTGATCTAATTATCAATAATGAATCATTAATTTATAATCTTATAGCTTTAGTTGACAATGGGGCTGATTTGAACTGTGTCAAAGAAGAAGTTATTTCTTTAAAGTATTGTGAATGCACTACTTAGACTTTGTGTGCGGCTAATAAGAAAACTCTTACAACACCTTTCAAAGTTACAGATGTTCATATCTGTAAAAATAAAGTTTGTATTCCCTTACACTTCATTAATGTTAAAGAAATATTACGACATGTAATTCTAGGAACTCCTTTTCTAGAAAAACTCATGCCAATAAAAGAAATAAATAAGCAAGGGATTTCTACAAGAATAAAAGTATTACATTCGAATTTATCACTAATCCTGTGGTAAAAAATTTGAATGAAATAAAAGAAGTTGATCTGAAATCCAATCAGATAAACTTTATTAAAGAAGAAATTCTTCAGTTATCAACTTCTCACCAACTTGAGAAATTTGATACTAAAATTAAAATAAAACAAGTTGAAAATGAATTCATACGTCAGACTTGTAGTAATATTCCTAATGCCTTTTGGGATAGAAAAATAATATATTATTTCTCTTCCTTATGAAAAAACTTTTAATAAAAAAAATATTCCGATAAAGGCTAGACCTTGTCAAATGAACAATAATTATCTTGAATTATGCAAGCAAGAAATCAAAGATCTTCTTGATAAGAAGCTTATTAGAAAATCTTACTCCCCATGGAGTTGCACAATATTTTATGTTAATAATAATGCTGATAAGGAAAGATGGGTTCCAAGGTTAGTCATTAATTATAAACCCCTTAATACTGCTCTTGAATGTATTAGATATCCAATCCCCAACAAAATGGATTTGCTCAACAGAATTGTTAGGGCAAACATCTTTTCTAAATTTGATTTTAAGTCAGGATACTAGCAAATTCAAATTGAAGAGAAAGATAAATACAAAACCGCATTCACAGTCCCATTAGGACATTATGAATGGAATGTTATGCCCTTCGGCTTAAAAAATGCTCCTTCCGAGTTCCATAATATTATGAATGAGATATTTATTCAATATTCTTCTTTTATACTCTCATATATTAATGACATATTAATATTCTCTAATACCATTGCCGAATATTTTAAGCATTTAAATATTTTTAAACATTTAGCTATAATGGTCTAGTAATATCCGCTCCTAAAATAAAATTATTTAAATTAAAATACGATTTCTAGGACATAATATTGTTAACAACACAATTATCCCCATTGACAGGAGTATCGAATTTGCTTCAAAATTTTCTGATAAAATCACTGATATTAAACAACTACATAGATTTCTGGGAGCCCTTAACTATGTGGCTGACTTTTATAAAAATATTGCTATTGACACAAAAAATTTGTATCAAAGACTAAGGAAAAATTCAGCTCCTTGGAGTAGTAGTCATACTAAAGTTATTCAGCTTATTAAGCAAAAGGTTAAAAGATTACCTTGCTTATATTTAGCCAACCCGGATTGGTTTAAAATTGTTGAGACTGATGCCAGCAATATTGGCTATGGGGGTATTCTTAAACAGATTGATCCCAATAATAGTCATGCTATTCTCGTTAGATACCATTCTGGTAAATGGAATGATACCCAAATTAATTACTCTACGATAAAGAAAAAAGTTTCTTTCTATTATCAAATGCGTTTATTCCAAGATGATTTATTAAATAAAAAATTCTCACTTTGAATATAGTGTAGTTCTGCTAAATCTGTTCTTGAAAGGGATGTTAAGAATCTTGCCTCTAAACAAATTTTTGCTTGATGACAAGTTAAATTAGCAATATTTGATTTTGATATTAAATTTATTAATGGTAAGGATAATTCTCTTTCTGACTAGTGAATTTTTACAGCAAGATGTCCAGCCAAGCCAAAGGAAGAGGAAGGTCTAAGGGGACGTTACGTCCTCAAGACTCTTTTGCTCATCAAAAAATAATTGGCAATCGGCCTTCTGAAGCTGGATCCAGCTCTAATGCCAAAGGCAAACAGCCTGCCAATAGTGACACTAATATATTTTTTTACAAAGAAGCAATGGAAGTTGAGTCCATCTTCTCTGAGAAGCTAAATTCTGAAAAAATTATCAAACTTGATAGGAGTGATATTTCTCTTATGAAGGATCCATGGAAACTTCATAAACGATATCTCGAAGGCAGTTTTATTCCGGTTACGGACAAACTTGTCAACATTAATAAAGGTATTTTGATCACCACAAAATTCATAACTGTGGAACATTCTACTAAACCACATTCTCTGGAAGTGACTTATAGTAAAGTTATCATCAAAAATATTCTTACACCACAATCTTGGAGACTACATCCTAACAGGGAATAACAGCTCTCTAAAGATAAAGTTATTGTTTGTAGCTATAATTATTGGTATTATATACAAGCATTTTATAACTTCTTATACTATAAGAATTTCCAAAGGACCTATTCTTGGTTCATCAGGATTTGTCCTGAAGTTCTTCAGAGCAAAATTCCTTTATGGTTTTATGACTGGTGGGTCAGTCTATGAGCTACCATGGAAATTCTTTCTAATCCTATTCAGGAACAATTTTCTAAATGGATTCTCTCTTATCCTCGTTGTCAAGAGGATCATCTTTTGGAGGAGAGAGTACATTCTATTACTTTGTTAAATTTTAGATTCCATATATATTTTGTTGGACTATTAAATGTGAGTTTGATTCCAACAATATACCTGTCACGACCCGCACCCAAAAATTCGGGCACGAGTGCGTGGGCACTTCCAGCCTACGCCGCAGTGTCGGCGGTAGTACGCTGTCTAGGGCATGATCACAGATGATAAATCTAGCTCATTCACAATAATTAAATAGGCAAGGAAAAATAGCAGGAAAAGAATGCTAAGATTTTATAACCAGAATATGATAATCAGATCCAGAGTTTATTACAGAACCATAGATTATATCGGGGACAAACCCGATTACTAAGATGAAAGGAAAACAAATAGCTAAATGCTAACTACTCTGCAGGAGTAGTCTCCTGGGTGGGAACCGGCTCTGCAACTGTATCACCTGCTGTCTCAGAGGGTCCATAATAGGTGGGGGCAAGGTTCTCGTCCTCGCCTAAACAACGGATCCAGTCAGGAAAGGAGCAAAGTACTCAATGCACAACAAGATTTAAACTAAATATTTGTGACAGGTAGAAAATAACTGACTAAGCATTATGTTGAGAAATGCGTAAGTAAGTAGTGAAGTTAACTGAGAAATAATGTTATAAAACAAGACTAGAAGTAAAATATGATTGATTGCTATAAACCAAAAATTCGAGTAAAACAGGAATAAAATGTGACAAGAAATATAACTGTAACAAGACAGGAACTTATGTGCGTGAACTTGTATATTTAGAATACCTAGTTGGCATGTAGGGGTTTATAAGGCTAATAGGGCCGTCATAGACGACTAGTACACAATGATTACGGGAATAATCAAGTATAAGGCTGATGGTACAATCGCGTACCAACAGCTGGCACACAGTGATTACAGGGGGAAAGGGTAAACTACATGCCTCCTAGTATTCTCCCGCCCGACACGAAAATCAAGACACGAAATACATTATTCAAGACATGAAATACAGTGTTCTAACTCTACATATAATCATCAATGGTACTAATAAAGCAGGGAATTTATTTATCACAATATAAAGGTTAAACTTGAAGTGCAGGTACTTGCCTGATGTTTGGATCCAAATATAGTTTTGTGTCTCGGGGAAGTTTTCCAGAGATGAGTCCAAAAGCTGAAATAGACATTACCATCACGCTCAGAAGATGTCAAATAGCTAGAAACGCCTGTCCTTGGGTCCGATTTGGAGACAAGGGCAAAAACGGCAGTTTCGGGTCAAAACGGGGTCCGCCGGTGGGCCCGCTTTGCACCGAAAAGTGTGTCAGGGTCAAAGGTCTCCAAATTCACCAAACTCAGTGTCAACAGGTCAGAAACGCTGATACGAACCCTACAGAACTTTCAGAATTGAATTCCGATGAGCCGTTCACAAAATCGCCCGTCGAGCAGGGCCTGTGGGGCCCACGACACGCGATTTCGTCAACGTTCTCAGAATCGAACCAAACTTGACCCACAGGACCAGCGTATCGCTACGAGTCCGATGGCGTAAGTTTTGTCTCGATCCGACTTGTGTACACAAAGTTAGGTCGAATTGCAGAAAAGGCGGATACGGGGCGATGTCCGCGGATACGAGTTGATTCCGGTGTGCACGCACACCCGAATCAGCTTCCACGAAAACTCGCACGTCCGTATCGACGATGCGTACGTATCTGTGAAGACCGCACGCGACCAAGTCGTCCCGTTTGGCGGGGCAGACTCAGTTCCGGGGTGAAACAGGGTCTAATTTTTCCTGTGTTTGGATCGCGGTGTGCGATCACCACAGGACGCGATGCCCCGAACAGTTTGTCCGGACACCGAGAGGGTCATACAGGCTTCACAACGCAATTTGCGGAATTGGAAACAGAGCTACGAGACAAAAGTTACACGTACCTAAAGGGGACCCGGGAATCAGGGTTGAGCCGTGTCCGTGTCGTGTCCGACACGGAATCCAAATTAGGGCTAGGGTTAGGGTTTTCGTCGGAGTCCGGCGGAGGGCGGCTGTTGGACGGCCGGATCGGGGGCACGCGGCGGTGGGCGGCGCGACGAGCCGATGGGGTCGTCGGCGGCGGCTCAGGGCAGCCGGAGGCGGCGGCTGCGGCTGCTCGTGCTGCTGCTGCGGCTGGAGTCGGGCGGGTGGCGCCGGAGGAGGAGCGGAGGAGAGGGGAGGAGGCGCTGGCGGAGCTAGGCGAGACGGGGCTGGGCACGGCGGGGGTCGACGGCGGTGGTGAGCGGCGGAGCGGCAGGTTAGGGTTAGGTGGCCGGAGGAGGTTGGAGGAGGAAGACGGTGGGGGAGGGTTTATAAAGGAGGAGGAGGAGGTGGTTGGCCGGGAGAGGCGGAGCGCGGGGGCGACGTGGGAGCGGGACGCGCGGCGCTGCCCGCGGCGGCCGGCGCTGGACGCGGGGCTCGCCGGAAAGGTCGGGGTCGTGGGGGGGTGCTGGGCTGGCGGGTGACGGGTTTGCGGGCGGGTCGGGTTGGCTGACCCGACCCGACCCGAAAGAGCGGGTGGCTGGGCCGGGCTGGGTTTCGGCCCACTGGGCCGGGCCGGCCCAGAAAAACAAAATAAAATAAAATAAAATATAAATAATAATTAATAATAATAATAATAAAAACAGTAAATTAAATAATTAATTTAAAATTAGTTTTTAGGCATTTAAAAATAGGTCTGAGGCCCAGAAAAATTACCCTAAGTCCAATTTTCCATTTTACACCCAAAAATAATATTTTCACAATATTTTAATGTTGTTTATTATCAATTAAAAATTAGGTAATAATTCAAAACCCTGATTTTAATTACAGAAAATTCCCAGAAAATTCCAGAAAATTGTGAAAAATCCCAATTTTAATATTCTTGAAAAATCAGGGGCTTACAATACCTATTTTGTCATAATATTTTTTTGTGAAATGGTGGCAGAGAATTGATGAAACTGATAAACTGATAGAAATCATTGCCTCTATCAAAGAGAATGAAGCTCATATGGACAAGAAAGTCCATAAGGTGATCTTCGATGATAATACAATCACCAAGTTAAAGGAATCCCTACTCAGGAAGAATTATCGCATATCTGAGGATGAATTAAAGATGAAATGCTTTCAATTCATGAAATCACAGTTCGATGCCAATTTTAATATGGACATTTCAGGTAACACCTCTGAGGCCAACCTGGAAGATATGACAGCTGACGAATTCTATCAGTCAATTACGACTACCCAGTCCACAGAAGAAAAATAATTTCTTTCGCTTTTGTGGGTCCCGTCTTCTTTAATCACAGACAGTTGGCTTTTTTGCAACTTTATGTTAGTGGGTTCTC
The DNA here is from genome assembly GCA_036927795.1 of Iris macrosiphon. NCBI lineage: Eukaryota > Viridiplantae > Streptophyta > Magnoliopsida > Asparagales > Iridaceae > Iris > Iris macrosiphon. The sequence continues at coordinate 207,228,054 of JAYESA010000004.1, forward strand.
CACTTATTAGTTGCGTTGGACGGTCATGCTTCGGACATCTATTAAAGTGTTCCGACACTTATCTTCTTGATTGGTGGCATCTTTCTTTTTTTGCTACATGTTCCTAAAGGAGATTCGGTGAAAGACAGCTTTTCCTAAAGGATGATTCGGTGGAAGACAGCTAGATGGTTCTAAGTAAAGCTTTTGGCTTCGTTTTGACGAAATGTTGTAATATATATAGGAGAGTCCCCTAAGTGTGATGTGTGCGTTTTTTTATTTCTCCAATTTCTACTTCTTCTTGTATTGTGCTTCTGTGTGTTATTTATCATCGATCACTTTGTATCGATATTAATAAAATATTTCAAGATTCTGCTTAAACGAGTTGCTTTTAAGTCTATGATTGGTGTATATATATATATATATGTGTGTGTGTGTGTGTGTGTGAGAGAGAGAGAGAGAGAGAGAGAGATAAAAGAAGCTCTTCCTATGTTTTTATATACTTTTCCATTTCCATGTAGTATGGATATAATTCTTATTTTCAAGATAAAGTATGGATATAATATTTGTTATGCTATCAGTCCATACGTATTATATGATAAATAAATGGTGAGAGCATCTATGTTTGATTAGAAACATATTGTTTTTTTTGACTTTCCGACATAACGTACGGAATCCGACGTAACGTTCGGAATTATTGTGTACACTTTATTATATGCCTTTGGACCCACTGTCTTCCAACTCCGACTATTTATAAATAAAATGAATAATACGTCACCGTAACTCGATTCACTGACATTCTGTTATCCAGCCGAAAATTTATATCTCTTTTTGGTAATCACAAAAGTTGTTCGAGTTCGATATTAGAAATATAATTGTGTTATGTTAGCAGTCCATATGTATTATATGATAAATACATGATGAGAGAGCATCATTAAATGTTTGATTAGAAACATAATTGTGTCTGATTTAAATTCTGTAGAGTCAAGATGCGTTACTGTTGAGGGCTGCAGAACATATTTCTTTCAGAAAATTTACTGTAGCAAAATAAATTTATATTAAATTCATGCAAACGAAACAAGTTTGCTAATTTTTGAAATACAAACATTGTCCGCCAACAGTGTTGGCGAAAAACATAATAAACATACACGTACGCAAAAAAAAAAATTAAAAAAATTAAAGTGGACCCTACAGCCCAAATTTTGCTAACACTGTTGGCTGAAATTGGGGGGGGGAAGGCCAATTTCAGCCAACAGTGTTGGCAGAAATTGGGCTGTGGGCCCCCCACGGGTTCAGTTTGGTTTAGTTGGTTTGGTTTTATTTGATTTGTTTTATTAGTTTTTTCAATTAGTTATATTTTTTCTATTTAGTTTAGTTTTAGATTTAGATTTTTTTATTTAGTTTAACATAAAAAAAAAATGTTATCATTGAACCAAAAAAAAAAATCTACCGTACGAATATTACGTCTGCCGTCGATCAGACTTTGAACGGCCATAACTATTTATTTTCAAATCATTTTTCGTCACACAATAGGTCGATTTGTATGTTTTCGACGAGAGTAACACAATTCGTGTAGAAAAAAATTTTATCCGAAGTAAGACGCACATATTACAGGCAAAAATATAAAATATAAAACTTTAAAGTATCATAACTTTTGACTGGGCGATCGAAACAAGGTACCGTTTGTGCCAAAATGACCGTATAGAAAAGTACTTCGGGATAAACAGTTTCATCGTTTAACGGACTTCCCAAATTTTTTGAATCGTAAAAAAATGATGTTTCGACCTCCAAATTTTACTTTTTGTAATTTTTTTTTACAAAATATTTACTGTACCAATAATAAATTTACTATTTTAAAATAACAGAATACTTTAACAAATTTTAAGGATAGAAATTTAGGATATTTTAAAATTTTGATACATATCGACAACTGAGTTAATTTATTTTAATTAATTTTGAAATTTTGATACAGTAAATTTTCTGTTAATTTATTTTAATTTTATTTCGTTAAAATATATTTTCTTAAATAAAACAGAAAATTAACTCCCCATTAACACCCCACCAATTAACAAAATAAATTAACAGAAAAAAAAAACAGAAACTAATTTTAAAAAAACTAAACTAAATAGAAAAAAACTAAACTAAATAGAAAAAAACTAATTGAAAAAAAACTAAAAACTATATAGAAAAAATATAACTAATTGAAAAAACTAATAAAACAAACCAAATAAAACCAAACCAACTAAACCAAACTGAACCCGTGGGGGGCCCACAAGCCAATTTTCGCCAACACACAGTGTTGGCGAAATTTGGACTGCGGGGTCCACTTTAATTTTTTTTGCCTACGTGTACGTTTATTGTGTTTTTTGCCAACATTGTTGGCGGACAATGTTTGTATTTCAAAAATTAGCAAATTTATTTCGTTTGCATGAATTTAATATAAATTTATTTCGTTACAGTAAATTTTTTGTATTTCTTTTGTTGTTATTTTGAATAAATTTATTAGAGGGTCAACTGTTGCTTGTGGATTGAAGAAGTAGTTGAATGAAAATTTGGCATCAATGGGTGACTGGGAACTGCATGCGAGAGGTTGGTCGGCTGCCCCCACCCCCCCCCCCCCCCCTCCTCTCTCTCTCTCTCTCTCTCTCTCTCTCTATATATATATATATATATATATATATATATATATATATATATATATATATATATATATATATATATAGACTGGACATGGCTCTTCAGCATTATTAACACTGCACATGGATTGTTCACAGATTGATATCCTCTTAATCTGTGCTGATCAATTTTTCTAGAATTGAATTGACAACTTTTATATATATATATATATATATATATATATATATATATATATTGGTTATATATTTAAGCACTTCAAGGACCAGTACCTCCACTTAGTTGAAAAATAATAAATCTTCTCCTGAAGAACAGACCGGTCCTCATATCGGAGAGGCTCGGAACGAAAAATTAAAATTGGATCCTTTACGAATTTCTGCAAAACAATCAAAATAATAACAAATATTAAAATATTATTAAAAATGTTTTCTTCTGACATCCTAAGAAGCAAATTCATCAATAATATTTTCGAATTCAATTTTTTCCAACATATCATTTTCAATACATATGATTGCCAATCCATTTAACCTTTTTTTGGACATAGTTGACCGCAAATAAGATTTTAAATTTTTTAATTTTGAAAAACTTTTTTCTCCAGATGCCACAGTTACAGGTATAGTCAACAATATTCTATAAACAATTGAAATATTTGAATAACAATCTAAATTTTTTACGAACTTAAGGATTTCAATCGCCGTCTTTGTTTCTTTTGGTAAAGTTACTTATAACACTTTTAATTCAGAAAATAAATCATTTGAATCAATGTCAGAAAAACTATCATATTTTAGAGCAGTTTCAAGATTAACTCAACATTTACTCAATTTATCATCATCCAACGAAGTTAACTTCTTTGAATCAAACAAGAACCCAAAAACATTTTCAAATGTTTTCAATTGTTCAAATATACTTTTCAAAGAAGCAATATCAATATCCACAACAAATATAAAATAATTAACTCTAAAAGAGTCTTCAGGTGATTGTGTTATATCCTCATTAGCATTTTCATCAAATAATTTTTTTCTACGAATTTGACATATTTTTTGCAAATACAGGTTCAATACCCATATCAAATGCAATATTTTTAGCATCAATTATGGCAGATGTAAATCCATTTTCTCTGTATTCTTCAAAATAAGAAATCAACCCTTTCAATTGTTCTATTGCAACATCAACACATATATCTTTAGATTGCAATATTCTGCTGATCATGTTAACTTTAAACAAAATATTATGCTAAACAATCATTCCTAATAAAAACTCAAAATTTTCAAGTTCATTTACTAAACTTTCAGCATCACTCTTTGTTTTGGCATCATCATTACTTTCTTGTAATTCTAACTAAGCTTCTTTTATTTGGGGAGCTTGATATCTAATGACTTAAATACTCTTAATACGACTTTTCCAGCGTGTTGTGGACAATGTCTTAAGTGTCAATTGATATACATTATCTTGAAATCTTTTTCATCTTTTTGTAGAACTAGAAAATAGAGAATATATACGTTGAACAACTCTAAAAAAAGATATTGCTTTTACACAAGAGTGTGCCATATCATAAATAGTTAGATTAAGACTTTGACAAGCTTATGACATATAAAACGCTCTTGATTTATTTCAAGCAGTGTCTTTTGCACACCTTGATATTTTTCTTTCATGTTAGACCCATTATCACAACCTTGTCCCCTTACATCATTAATATCAAGATCAAGATATTTTAGTATAATTTGTAATTCATTAAAAAGTTATAATCCCGATGTATCATCTACTTTTAAAAACTCTAAAAAAGTACTCTTCTACTTTAATTGGGCAGTTTGACATGTTTACACATCTTATTATCAAAGTCATTTGTTCTTGGTGACTTATATCTGAATTACAATATAGTATTATTGAAAAATATTTTGCATCTTTGAATTTTTTTTTAATGATTGCACTTTTAACATTAGAAGCTAAAATAGTAATCAACTCATTCTGAATTTTATGACCGAGATAGTGATAATGAATCTCATTATGTTAAATGCGTTGAATATGCTCTTGCATTACTACTTCAAACTCTGCAACCATTTCAATTAAACCCAAAAAATTATCATTATTATCTTAATAAATTTTCTCTTTGCTTCCACGAAAAGCTAAATTATGCTTATCAAGATATTTCAGAACAGCAATTATTCTTACAAGAACTTGTTTTCAACGATTTTTCTTCTTTCTAATTAGCTCTTCTATATTCTTATCAATTGTTTCATTCTTTTTCAATCTAACTAGTAAATCAATCCAAGTGTTCATATTAGTGATGTGTTCAATGCTATTCTCATGTTGTTTAAGTCTCTCACTAAGATGCCTCCAATCATTAAATCCTTCATTAGCTAAAAGGCTCTTCATGTGTCCGAACTTAAACAACTTACAACAAAAGCAATATACCTTGTTCACATCCTTTGATAAAACTAGCCATTTCCTATCTTGAGTCTCTCCATTTGATAATTTTCGAATATAATATGCATATAAAAAATGTCTAGAGTTTTCATCCAAAGGAAAGTCAAGATTTGTTTATCTTTTAGGACCTTTTGCCACTACTAAATATTTCATTTTATTATGAATGTTATCCCAAATTTTTGGGTCATAAATATCCAAAGGAGTTGGTTCTTGTGTTTCATTGTGTTGAATTTTATCGATTTTAGCTACATTTAATTCTTCTAGATGACTTGGTTCGATTGGTCGTTGTGCTTCATTGGGTAAATCTTCAATAGATTTTTCAAGTGTACAACCCAGATTTATACTTTTAGCAAATTTTTATCTAAATCTCCTTTTTGAGATTCAACCAATTGTTCAATTTTTTTTTCTTTTTTTCTTTTTTCACTACCTGATTCGTGTTTCCTTGGAAACATGTTTATAATAGTAACTAAAGTAAAATGCTAAAAATCCAAGAAACAACTGTTGTTAAAATTCAAAAATAAAACAATATAACCTATTTTTGTTAACTTCCAAGTGCCAAGATGCCAATCGAAAATCTGCAGATCCTCT
>JAYESA010000004.1:207238675-207258675 GCA_036927795.1 Iris macrosiphon
ATCCACACACAGAATAATAAGAACATCAGCAAATAAAGAAAGTACATCAAAGTCCAGTCTCAACAGAGTATGTCAGGAACAACCCGATAAGAGTCTAAAATACTGGTTCATCAGACCAGAACAAAAGAGTCCAAAAATAGAGTATCTGAAGAGTACAAATATCATAATCTCAAGTAAAATCCTCTGCCATCACCTCTGCTTCTATGTTAGGTTCTCCTTCAGCAATAGCTCCTGGTATAACTTCAGCTCCTGTCCCGTAAACCTCGGGATAATGCTCTTCTGCTAAACCTGGGGACATCATCCATTCCAGGTCCTCAGGGGACATAGCAAGGTACAAATAATACAAGCCAAAAAATAATTGCAGTGAGATAGTAAATAAAATAAGCAGGGTGACTATATAACCATCTAAGTGTAAATGCAACTGAGAGCAACACTAGTACCCAGGCTGAGACTGCCACAAGCTCTGTGTCGGGGAGCCGGTAGCAGCAATATCTAGTAGTGGTCTAGCTCTGCACGAGAGTCTACAATCTCACAATAGTAGTATATAAATATAGAACAGCCTGTAGCCTGTGTGTCTCTCCCCTCCCAATGTAACCACACGTCTCATGTCCATGTCACGTGAGATCAGAGCTAATGCAACAGTCATAATCTAAGAGTATAATAACTATGTCCATCCTGTATCCTATACAGAATCACCTTGAATGTCTCAGGAGGATTCTGTCAATGTATGGTGTCAAGTGTCCTAGGTTATAGTGTACTTGATAAACAAGCACGAGAATATAAAGGGTCTCGAATGTCCATCACTAATGACATACACAACTCCGCGTACGGGGTTGGCACCCGACTGTGATCGGACGCTAAGTATGTCATACGGTCCTAGGTTATATCATGTACACTAGTCACAGTAAATAGAGAACAAAATAACTATTAAACTGTAATTTATGGCAAGGTACACTTGCCTGGGATTGGAATACCAGCAGCGGTCCTACTAACAGTGGGTTCAGCAATAAATCCTCCAAAAGCTGAAATGAACATTACCAACAGTCTCAGAACATAGGAAATAATTAGAAATGGCTGTCCTTAAGTCCAGTTTGGACACAAGGGCAAAAATGACATTTCTGGGCCAAAGCGGGTCCATGTGTAGGTCGCTTTGTACCGAAAACCGGGTCAGGGTCAAAAATCTCCAAATCAGTCCAACTTAGTGTCAACGAGTCAGGAACGTTGATACGAACCCAACGGAACTTCCAGAATTGGATTCCGATGAGCCGTTCTCAAAACCGCCTGTCCGGTGGATCCTGTGGGGCCCACGACACGTGATTTTCCAACGTTCTCAGAATCAAGCCAAACTTGACCCACAGGACCAGCGTATTGCTACGAGTCCGATGGCGCAAGTTTCGTCTCGATCCGACGTGTTTACACTAAGTTACAGCGAGATTCAGAAAACTCGGATACGGGGCGGTGTCCGTGGATACGCACTGATTCCGGTGTGCACGCACATCCGAATCAGCTTCTGCGAAAGTCCGTACGTCCGTATCTACGATGCTCACGTGTCGGTGAAGACCGCACGTGACCAAGTCGTCCCGTTTGGCGGGACGTACTCGATTCCGGGGTGAAACAGGGCTTAGTTTCTCCTGTTTTTGGATCGCGGTGTGCGATCACCACAGGACGCGATGTCCCGAGCGGTTTGCCCAGGCACCGAGAGGGTTATGCAGGCTTCACGATGCAATTTACGAAAAAGAAAATGGAGATGCGAGAAGGAAGTTGCGAGTACCTGAACAGGGTTCAAAAAGTCCGCTTAGCACGTGTCAAACTCGAATCCCCGTGTCCTGGATCCGTGTCCAAGCCGTGTCCTGGCTAGGTCAGAGGTGCGTCGACGCTGCACGGTACTGGGCGGAGGTCGGCTAGGCTCTGGGACGCCTCGGGGAGGTTGAACGGCGCTCCGCTGAGTCTGCCGGAGGGGATTCGACTCGGCCGGAGCTTGATCGAAGTTTCGAGGAGATGAGCGGCCGGATACTGGTGCTGGACACGGGCGGACAGGTCTGGGGTCTGGCGGCGAGGCCGGTCGCTGGTGGGCAGCGGGAACTTGGCTGAAGAAGCGGCGTCGGAGAGCTTTGGAGGTGCGGCCGGAGAGTGCCAACGGGTCCGGCTGGGCGGAGCTACTGGAGTTGGTCTCTGGATGAGTCGGGACGAGGTCGAGGGTTGCGGTGGCGCCGGGTGGTGCTGGACATGGTGGCGAGTCCGGTCAAGTAGTGGGAGATCAGGCGGCCTGGCGGCGGGTGATCGACGGATCAATTGGGCGGCCGGAGTCGAATTTCTGGGGTTTAAATAGAGCTTCGGGGAGGGGGATCGCCGGAAGTTTAGCCGGAATAGGAAGGGGAAGGGTCGCCGGGTGAGGGGGAGCTGAACCGCGGGGTCGGCCGACGGCCACGACGGCGGAAACGGCCGCCGGCCAGGCGAAGGGTCGACTGTTCAGATTCAGGGGTTAGGGTTTGGTAATGGGTCGGGTCGGATCCTGGCGGGTCGGGTCTGACCCGGATCCGACCCGCTAGGCAAACGGTTCGGTCTAGTTAGACCGGCCGGTCCGGTCCGGTTCAGGGTTCGGTTTAAAAAATGGTTTGGTTTGTTTTAATATATATATTGGTTTAAATAATCAGATAAATTTAACAATAGTTTTTAATGCTTTAAAAATTCATCCGGGGTCCAATAAATTCCCGGAAAAATACCCCATGCTTGGTTTTTAATTTTACACTAAAAAAAATATAATTTTCATCACATTTTAATATTATTTAATTTCATTTAAAAAATTCATTTTAAATTAGACTGCTTTAATTTATAGATCTAAAATTCACAAAAATGCTAATTAATTTCAGAAAATTTAAATAAAAAATTCTTAAAATTTTAGGTGATTACAATCTATCCCCCTTAAGAAAATTGCGTCCTCGCAATTTAAAGATTAAACTACTAGAAGAACAGCACTATAGGAATTACAAAAATTACTTAAAATATACCTGCATCCTCGAATAAGTGGGGGTATTTCTGGCGCATGATATCTTCCCTCTCCCAAGTAGATTCACCAGGTGAGTGTTGCTTCCATGCCACACGAACCAGTTTAATTGTCTGCCCTCGCAGTGTCTTCTCACTGGTCCCGAGTATACCCACCGGTTGTTCTTCATATCTCAGGCTTGGACCTACGGCGATCTCTGAATGATCCACTATGTGACTTGGGTCAGTCACATACCTTCTTAACTGTGAGACATGGAATACATCATGCACTCCCTCTAGAGATGGAGGTAATGCAAGACGATACGCCACCTCACCAATGCGCTCCAGAATATCAAAGGGCCCAATGTACCTTGGACTCAACTTGCCTCTGCTCCCAAAGCGAATGGTTCCTCGAGTCGGCGAAATCCTCAGGAATACATGTTCTCCTTCCTTGAATTCCGGTGGACGTCGGTGTGTATATGCTTCTGCCTGTCCTGAGCAGCCCGAAGATGATTCTGGATTTGCTTAACCTTCTCCACAGTTTGCATCACCAACTCTGGTCCCAAGATTTGACGCTCTCCGACGTCACTCCAGCATATTGGCGATCTGCACTTCCTACCGTATAACGCCTCGAAAGGTGCCATCTTGATGCTTGCCTGGTAACTGTTGTTGTAGGAGAACTCTACCAAATGCAAATGATCTTCCCAAGTCCCTCCAAAGTCTAACATACAGGATCGCAGCATATCCTCCAAGATCTGGATTGTACGTTCTGATTGACCATCTGTCTGGGGATGATAGGCAGTGCTGAATTTTAGTCTGGTGCCAAGACTCTCTTGCATACTTCGCCAGAAATGAGAGGTAAATCTCGAATCTCGATCAGATACAATACTAACCGGCACTCCATGCAATCTTACTATTTGTCTCATATACATGTCGGCTAGTATCTCTGTGGACTGCCCAACTCTAAATGGCAAGAAGTGCGTAGACTTAGTGAGTCGATCCACGATAACCCATACTGCATCTTTTCCGCTGGGGCTCCTTGGGAATCCTGTGACGAAGTCCATGGTGATATGTTCCCACTTGTAAAACCCCCTTCCTAGAAAATCGTATATACCCTTTATTTATTAATTATTAATTAAATTATAGTAATTAGAGCTAAATAGGAGAAATAGATTTTTAATAATTTTTATGTTAGGTGTTCGGGCACTTAGATGACTTGTGGGACCATCAGGAATTTTTCGGAATTTATTCCATGTAGGAGACCCCTTGAGCAGTTGCTAGCCTAACGATATGCAATACCCTAATCTATAAATTTTCTTATGAGTATAAATATATATATATATGTATATACAAATATATATATGTATATATATATTTTATTTAAAGAAAAGAAAAAAAAAGAAAATAAGATTATTATATTAACTAATAATAATAATAATCATAATAGCTACTAATCCCATCTACTAGCATTTGCTAGCAAGTGCAGCAACTTGCTTGAAACAAATCGTGGCAAAATTGCAATCGCCACTAGCGGCCAAAAGGAAGCCCTTGCTTCAGCGCCTGGGAAACCCGCCGACCCTTACTTGACCATCCATATCTCTTTCTCTCTCTCTTAATTTATAACATATATATATATATAGTTAGCCCTCCCAAAACCCTAACCTAAACTCCAGACTTCCCCTTCCCATCTAGAGCCGTCACCGCAGCCAGAGAAGCCTCCCCAAGCCATCCAATCATCCCGTCGACGCCGACATCGCGAACTGCAGTCTCCCACTCGAGGCACCTTCGCTCAGGTGTGATTTCCTGTTGACTCGCTCATCCAAACGCAGATCCGTTTTCATAGGTATGATCTTCCCTCAACCCTCTCCAATATCTGTTTTATAGTCAACCTCGGAAAACGAGTGCCCCTAGGTGAAAAACAGCGCCCAAGTCAGCGCGAGCAGACAGAATTCTGAAATCGCAGAATTCCAGAATGACCACCCGTATTGTCGAGTTCGTATCTCCCACCACAGAGATCCGAATTCGATGATTATTTTTGATACCTGTAGATTACATGACCTAGTTTATTTTATATATAATAACTTTGTGCTATTAGTTGCTGTGGACAAAATTGTATTCGTCACAAAACTGCGCGCACCCACTTTTTCTGGTTTTTTAAAAGTTGGAGATCGGAGCGCGCCCCGCCAAACGGGACCGCCCCGCCGTGTGCCAAGTGTACCAAATGGTGCATGCAGCATAACGGGACACGTGAAAATTCGTGGGGACTGATTTGGACGCGTGTGCGCGCCGGAATCAGGCCGTATCCGCGAACGCATTCCGTGTCGCCACTTTTGTGGAACTCGCGAGTATTTTGTGCACGCTTGTCAGATTGCGACGAAACTTGTGCCACTGGACTCGTGGTAACACGCTGGTCCTGTGACCCAATTTTCACGCATTTCTGAGACGGTTGACCAGATTGCCAATTGGTGGGCCCCACAGTTGATTTTTTGGACCAAATTATGTTCGGCTCATTGGAATCCAAATTTGGACATACCGTTGGGATCGTATTGACATTTGGAATTGTTTGACCCATAGTTTGTCCCATTTAGAGACTGTTACCCTCGGCACGCTTTTCGGAGCAAAGTGGCCCACATGTGGAACCCGCTTTGGCCCAAAAATGACCTTTTTGCCCCTGTGTCCAAATTGGACGTAAGGACAGGCATTTCTAGCAGTTTGACATCTTCTGAGACTATTGGTGATATTTATTACAGCTTTCGGAGTAGTACCTACCGGATCCACCGATACCAGGACGACAGTTGTTATTCAAACATCAGGCAAGTGTACCTTGCCAAACTCTGCAGCTTAGTTATTTATTTTCCTTGTTATATATATATTACTGTGCATGCTCAACCTAGGACCGTGTGACATACTTAGCGTCCGATTATCAGTCGGGTGCCGACACTGTACGCAGTGTTGGGTACGGTTATCTAGAGATGGACATCCGTGACACTTTATATTCTCGTACTTGTCTTATCAAGTACCATATGACCCAGGACACTTGACACTATTCATGAGACAGGATTTTCCCGAGATATTCGTGGTGATTCTGTATAGGATACAGGACTTGACATAGATTTTATATTCTATATACATTATGACTTGTTGCATTTAGCTATGATCGCGCTTGACATGGACATGAGACGTTATGGACATGATATGCGTGGTTACATTGGGTGAGGAGAGACACACAGGCTACAGGCTGATTATATATATATAAAACATAGTAAACACATAGTAAACACATAGTTATTGCTGCTACCGGCTCCCAGACACAGAGCTTGTAGTGGTCTCAGCCTGAGTATTCGTGCTGCTCTCACTTGCATTTCACTTAGATGGTTACATATTTACCCCATTGTTTCATTTAGTTATTTATTTGCTGCACTGTTTATTTATTTATTGGCATGAGCTTTCTTGTACCTTGCTATGTCCCCTGAGGACCTGGATCCGGATTTTGTCCCCAGATTTTGCAGACGAGGTTTATCCCGAGGTTTACGGGACCGGAGCAGGAGCTGATCCAGGAGCTGTACCACCATCCGAGGTCGAGGTCTTAGCTGAAGACTTCTCTTGAGCATCCATGTTCATGCTCAGCTTTTATTATTTATTTCAGTCTTTTCTTTCTGGTCTGTTGAACCATTGTACTAGATATTTATCGGGTTGTTCCCCGAAGTACTTTGTGAGACTTGCTGATGATTTACATTCCTTATTTATTCTGTGGATCATATTTTATATCTTGTGTGGATGAGATTAGTTGTGCCATGATTATCGTAGACTTGTTTTACAGCTTAAGTATGCCCTGATGGATCCATTATATTGAGTTGGTCCATCGGTGCGTACTGCTGGCCATTGCCACGTGTCTAGTCCCACGGTATTTTGGGACTGGGGCGTGACATGGTTTTTGTGGTGGCCCATGCAGGTCTACGACTAAATTGTTCGGTTTCAACTTAGGGACCGGACCAGCCTGCCCTAAGGATAGTATAAACTATAGGATCTCATCCATCATTTAACCATTTGTTGAACTCTATATCGAACTCGAAATTGGTTACTTGAACTGCATCCTGTATTGATTACTCTGAGCGTTCTCATAGTTTATCTTTGATTTCAGAGCAATGGATTCCGGGAACAGAGATGATATCCCTTTGGATACACCACACGACGCAGTGGTTACTTATGGAGACGAAGTGACACCAGGGGATGGTGGACAAGCATCGCAGAGTGATCAAACCGGACAGCCTAATCCAAGGTTCCGGAGAGATGACGTACCACCACCACCTCAGTTCACTCCCCAGATGCCAGTATTCCCGCCAGGACAAGCCATGGACGGGCAACAAATGTTCCAGATGATGATACTATGATGCAAGCACAGCAACAGATTCAGCAAGAGGCCCATCGGCAGGAGGCCGAGTATCTGAGGACCAGCCTGGTATCCGCATTGGAGCAGGCTAATCCAGCAGCGAGGCGAACATTGACGGGATCTATCACCGACTTCCGTCATCTCAAGCCTCGCACATTTTTTGGTAAAGAAGGGCCAACGGAAGTTCATGAGTGGCTCACAAACCTTCAGCATCAGCTGGAAGCCGCTGAACTTCCAAGAGAGAAGTGGATGACTGCAGTCAGAATGCAGTTAACTGATAATGCGCACCACTGGTGGTTAGCAGAAGAAAGGAGACTTGGACAGGACAGAGTCACATGGGAAGAGTTCTCCAGACTCTTCCAAGAGATGTACATCCCGGCAGTTGCACGGTCAGAGCTCAGGGACAAGTTCAACCGCCTCATCCAGGGCAGCATGACAGTAGAAGAATACAATTCTGAATTTATTCGTCTAAGTCGCTTCGCCCCAACCTTGATCCCGACAGAAGAAGAAAAGGCTGAGAAGTTCTTCGACGGACTAAACTTGGAGCTACAGAAACTAATTGGATCCGTTGCACCTACATCCTACTCAGACGTCCTTGCAGCAGCCCGACGCATGGAACGCGTCACTAGGAGAGAGACCAGTCTGAAACGGTCTTCCACATCGGCCAAAGTATCGCAAAAAGAAGCTGCAAAGAGGCCTCACCTACACCAGCCACCCAGAGCCTCTCCGCAGATACTACCTATATGTCAGTACTGTGGCAAGGCAGGCCATATTGAGAAGGACTGCAGACGCAAGTTAGGATTATGCTTGATCTGCGGAACCAACCAACACTTAGCCAAGGATTGTCCTCATCATCGAGAGAGAGCACCAATATTAAACAGACAAGCTCTCCCAGCGCCAGGAGGGTATCAACCAAGGCCACCCTTGGCTCCACAGGCAGCACTCTTCCAGCGAGCCCAACAGCCACAGCAGAGGAATCCACCGCAAGGACGCGGACAAGCTTTTGCTATGACTTTGGAGGACGCGCAGAATAATGGAGTAGCTAATGCGCGTAAGTTTTTATAGTCTTCTGCTTTTAGAATTGCTTAGTTTTGCATGTAGATTCATGACCTAGCCTTAACCTAGTAATTAATTTGAACTTGCCAAAAATTTATAACCTAGAATGTTTTTATAATTAATGACTGTAGATATTGTAGAGTCTGTTATTATTATGGTTGCTTGTTTATTTTGTTTTGTGAACTTGAATATTTGGTACCTCCTTTTATCATCATCTAGCGTACTTAAATTTGCTGTACTGGACTTATACTGCTATTCTATAGCCTAGTTTTGCAAGCTCATTCTTTATCGAGCTTGTTCATGACATATGTATTAGTGGACATGTACACTAATACGTTTCAGAATCAGTGTATTAAGGTCTAGCTAACCTTGGTGCGCTTGGTTCGCCCTTCGCATGATTACTTGACGTGGATTGAGATATATAGCTGACTAGTATACCTACCTCTAGACACATCAGAGCATATCATATCGGGCACATAACCGTTCCAATATGAACATGCGAATAGGAATTTACCAATAGGATTTCAATCCATAAACTGCCCGGACAACTCTCCTATTTTTGAATTCTTTAATCTCTTTGAACCTCGTACTTGTCTTATGTTACCATTCCTTTGAACTCTTTATTAATGATCTCTGTCTTCCCTTATTTCGAAAAGACGAACCTCGTGCCTAGTATAAGGTTGACACGCAGAGAGTACTAGATATACACCATAGACCAGTCATACTACTAGATGACTGCCTTTATAGCTGATTGAGGACATATCATAGATGATATGTTGGTGTTAAGAACCTTGAGGATTCAACAACATAATTTGGGGCATAGCTTTCTTGGATGTATAGCCTTAGATGATAGATGGGTAAAATCTAAGTTGGGTAGAGACCGCAATGTTCACTTGAGAGTAACCCTTTAGACTGTAATCAAATGAGATTGATAGAGAGACCCTAGCCCATTTTTAATTTCGAGGACGAAATTTTTATAAGTTGGGTAGAATATAAAACCCCCTTCCTAGAAAATCGTATATACCCTTTATTTATTAATTATTAATTAAATTATAGTAATTAGAGCTAAATAGGAGAAATAGATTTTTAATAATTTTTATGTTAGGTGTTCGGGCACTTAGATGACTTGTGGGACCATCAGGAATTTTTCGGAATTTATTCCATGTAGGAGACCCCTTGAGCAGTTGCTAGCCTAACGATGTGCAATACCCTAATCTATAAATTTTCTTATGAGTATAAATATATATATATATGTATATACAAATATATATATGTATATATATATTTTATTTAAAGAAAAGAAAAGAAAAGAAAATAAGATTATTATATTAACTAATAATAATAATAATCATAATAGCTACTAATCCCATCTACTAGCATTTGCTAGCAAGTGCAGCAACTTGCTTGAAACAAATCGTGGCAAAATTGCAATCGCCACTAGCGGCCAAAAGGAAGCCCTTGCTTCAGCGCCTGGGAAACCCGCCGACCCTTACTTGACCATCCATATCTCTTTCTCTCTCTCTTAATTTATAACATATATATATATATATAGTTAGACCTCCCAAAACCCTAACCTAAACTCCAGACTTCCCCTTCCCATCTAGAGCCGTCACCGCAGCCAGAGAAGCCTCCCCAAGCCATCCAATCATCCCGTCGACGCCGACATCGCGAACTGCAGTCTCCCACTCGAGGCACCTTCGCTCCGGTGTGATTTTCCGTTGACTCGCTCATCCAAACGCAGATCCGTTTTCATAGGTATGATCTTCCCTCAACCCTCTCCAATATCTGTTTTATAGTCAACCTCGGAAAACGAGTGCCCCTAGGTGAAAAACAGCGCCCAAGTCAGCGCGAGCAGACAGAATTCTGAAATCGCAGAATTCCAGAATGACCACCCGTATTGTCGAGTTCGTATCTCCCACCACAGAGATCCGAATTCGATGATTATTTTTGATACCTGTAGATTACATGACCTAGTTTATTTTTTGTATAATAACTTTGTGCTATTAGTTGCTGTGGACAAAATTGTATTCGTCACAAAACTGCGCGCACCCACTTTTTCCGGTTTTCTAAAAGTTGGAGATCGGAGCGCCCCCCGCCAAACGGGACCGCCCCACCGTGTGCCAAGTGTACCGAATGGTGCACGCAGCATAACGGGATACGTGAAAATTCGTGGGGACTGATTTGGACGCGTGTGCGCGCCGGAATCAGGCCGTATCCGCGAACGCATTCCGTGTCGCCACTTTTGTGGAACTCGCGAGTATTTTGTGCACGCTTGTCAGATTGCGACGAAACTTGCACCACTGGACTCGTGGTAACACGCTGGTCCTGTGACCCAATTTTCACGCATTTCTGAGACGGTTGACCAGATTGCCAATTGGCGGGCCCTACAGTTGACTTTTTGGACCAAATTATGTTCGGCTCATCGGAATCCAAATTTGGACATACCGTTGGGATCGTATTGACATTTAGAGTTGTTTGACCCATAGTTTGTCCCATTTAGAGACTGTTACCCTCGGCACGCTTTTCGGAGCAAAGTGGCCCACATGTGGAACCCGCTTTGGCCCAAAAATGACCTTTTTGCCCCTGTGTCCAAATTGGACGTAAGGACAGGCATTTCTAGCAGTTTGACATCTTCTGAGACTGTTGGTGATATTTATTACAGCTTTCGGAGTAGTACCTACCGGATCCACCGATACCAGGACGACAGTTGTTATTCAAACATCAGGCAAGTGTACCTTGTCAAACTCTGCAACTTAGTTATTTATTTTCTTTGTTATATATATATTACTGTGCATGCTCAACCTAGGACCGTGTGACGTACTTAGCGTCCGATTATCAGTCGGGTGCCGACACTGTACGCAGTGTTGGGTACGGTCATCTAGAGATGGACATCCGTGACACTTTATATTCTCGTACTTGTCTTATCAAGTACCATATGACCCAGGACACTTGACACTATTCATGGGACAAGATTTTCCCGAGATATTCGTGGTGATTCTGTATAGGATACAGGACTTGACATAGATTTTATATTCTATATACATTATGACTTGTTGCATTTAGCTATGATCGCGCTTGACATGGACATGAGACGTTATGGACATGATATGCGTGGTTACATTGGGTGGGGAGAGACACACAGGCTACAGGCTGATTATATTTATATAAAACATAGTAAACACATAGTAAACACATAGTTATTGCTGCTACCGGCTCCCAGACACAGAGCTTGTAGTGGTCTCAGCCTGAGTATTCGTGCTGCTCTCACTTGCATTTCACTTAGATGGTTACATATTTACCCCATTGTTTCATTTAGTTATTTATTTGCTGCACTGTTTATTTATTTATTGGCATGAGCTTTCTTGTACCTTGCTATGTCCCCTGAGGACCTGGATCCGGATTTTGTCCCAAGATTTTGCAGACGAGGTTTATCCCGAGGTTTACGGGACCGGAGCAGGAGCTGATCCAGGAGCTGTACCACCATCCGAGGTCGAGGTCTTAGCTGAAGACTTCTCTTGAGCATCCATGTTCATGCTCAGCTTTTATTATTTATTTCAGTCTTTTCTTTCTGGTCTGTTGAACCATTGTACTAGATATTTATCGGGTTGTTCCCCGAAGTACTTTGTGAGACTTGCTGATGATTTACATTCCTTATTTATTCTGTGGATCATATTTTATATCTTGTGTGGATGAGATTAGTTGTGCCATGATTATCGTAGACTTGTTTTACAGCTTAAGTATGCCCTGATGGATCCATTATATTGAGTTGGTCCATCGGTGCGTACTGCTGGCCATTGCCACGTGTCTAGTCCCACGGTATTTTGGGACTGGGGCGTGACACCACTTCCATTCTGGTATGGGAAGCGGCTGCAGCATTCCGGCAGTCCTCTGATGCTCGGCTTTCACTTGTTGGCAGACTAAGCATTTAGCTACAAATCTAGCAATCTCTCTCTTCATTCCATGCCACCAATAATATTGCCTTAAATCTCGATACATCTTTGTTCCTCCTGGATGAACAGAGTATATGGAGCTATGTGCTTCAGTCATTAGCTCCTGTCTTAGTTCTCCATTTGGAACATATAGACGATCTCCGCACCTTAATGTACCATCCTCATGTATGCGAAGTCCCGTTTGCATGCCTGCTTCTGTCTTCTCTTTGAGTCTTCTAAATCTTGCATCAGTAGGCAAAGCTTCTTTAATCCTTTCCACGAGCGATGACTTCACTTCCAGATTAGCCAGCAAACCACTCTACCTTGGTAGAATAACCTCTATCTGGAGCTCCTGTAGATCTTTCAATAGCTCAGGCTGCATTGTCAAGAAATAAGCTGTAGGCTTCCTGCTAAGTGCATCTGCTACTACATTCGCCTTCCCTGGGTGGTACTGCAGATCTATATCAAAGTCCACCATTAACTCAAGCCAGCGTCTTTGCCTCATGTTAAGATCCTTCTGAGTATATACATACTTCAGACTTTTGTGATCAGTGTAGATCTCCACCTTCTCACCATAAAGATAATGCCTCCAGATCTTCAGTGCAAATATTACAGCAGCTAGCTCCAGATCGTGCGTTGGGTAGTTCTTCTCATGGACCTTCAGCTGTCTCGATGCATAAGCAATAACTTTGCCATGCTGCATCAAAATACATCCTAGGCCACTACCTGACGCATCGCTATAAACAACAAAACCGCCTGACCCTGAAGGAAGAGTCAAGACTGGTGCTGTTGTTAAACGCCTCTTCAGTTCTTCAAAGGCCAGCTGACATTCTTCTGTCCATGCAAAGTCCTGATCTTTCCGTGTCAACTTCGTTATTGGCTCTGCAATCCTTGAGAAATTTTCTACGAACCTTCTGTAATATCCGGCAAGTCCTAGAAAACTCCTCACCTCAGCAACTGATGTTGGTGTAGGCAAAGTCTCAATGGCAGCAACCTTCTCTGGATCAACTGACAGCCCTTCTCCTGAGATAATATGCCCCAAGAATGGCACCTTATCCATGCAAAATTCATATTTACTGAGCTTAGCATAAAGCTTCTCCTGCCTCAACGTCTCTAGCACGATTCTGAGATGTTCTTCGTGCTCTTCGTGGCTTTTGGAATATACCAGAATGTCATCGATAAATACCACCACGAATTTATCCAAGTATTGATGGAAGACTCGGTTCATCAAGCTCATGAACACAGCAGGCGCGTTGGTTAAACCAAACGGCATTACTAAGAACTCATAGTGTCCATACTTGGTTCTAAAGGCTGTCTTCGGGATATCTTCCCTCCTCACCCTAATCTGGTGATAACCGGATCTTAGGTCAATCTTCGAAAATACCCTAGCTCCACTCAACTGATCAAACAAGTCATCAATACGAGGCAAGGGATACCGGTTCTTAATGGTCACAGCGTTTAATGCCCTGTAATTAATGCACAGGCGAACTGTTCCATCCTTCTTGGGTACAAATAGTATAGGTGCTCCCCAAGGTGAAACACTGGGCCGGATGAAACCTTTCTCCAGAAGTTCATCAACTTGCTTCTTCAACTCTACTAACTCCTTAGGTGCTAGTCTATAAACTGTTGAAGTGATTGGTTCTGCTCCTGGAGTTAAGTCTATGGTGAATTCTATTTCCCGATCAGGTGGTAGACCTGGAAGATCATCGGGAAATACATCCTCAAACTCTGATATAACTCTTGGGTAACTTGACTCCCCTTCTACAGTTAATACTCTAAGAGTTGGCTGAACACCTTGTTCTTCAGCTCCTCGAAGAAATTCAAACTCTGAGTGTCCAGGCGGTCTGAATATAACTTTTCTAAGCCGACAATCAAGAGTAGCATGCTACTGACTTAACCAGTCCATACCAAGTACAACATCATAGTCAGGCATAGAAAAGATCAAAAATTGGGCTCGCATCTCTCTTCCGCAGACTACTACTGAACATGATCTACAGATATCACTAACAGGTATAATTTTACCTCTCGTAAGAATTCTCTTAGTCTTCGGAAGGGGTGCAGTAGCTACTCTATGGGTGGCTACGAAGCTAGCAGCTATAAATGAGTGTGATGCCCCAGAATCAAATAAAGCTACAGCAGGTAATGAAGCTACTAAGATGGTACCTGCTATAACTTCTCCAGCAATAGCTTCTTCCTGAACAGCCAATGCAAAAGCCTGACCTCGTCCCTGTGCTGGTCCCCTCTGCTGACGAGCCTGTTGGAATAGTGCTGCTTGAGGTGGCAATGGAGGTCTTGGCTGATATCCTCCTGGAGCGGGTGGTCTGACTCCTCCAACTCCTGTCTGCTGTGCTCCCACTGCTGGATAATCTGGCCTCGGTGCAGGTAGAGCTAGTCTTGGTGCTCCCTCTCGACGTGCTGTGCAGTCCCTGGATAGATGCTGGTTGGATCCGCAAACCAGGCACAGTCCCAATTTGCGTCTGCACTCCTTTTCAATGTGACCTAACTTGCCGCAGAAATGACAAGTAGGTAGGGTTCTTGGTGCTGCTCTCTGCGGTAGATTCCTTTGGAGTCGCTTTGCAGAATCCCCTTGTGCTGCCTTGGATGGTGCTGAGGTAAATGGTCGCTTCAGGCTTGACTCCCTCCTGGTGACGCGCTCCATGCGTCGTGCTGCAGCAAGGACGTCGTTGTACGATGTAGGGGCAACATATCCAATCAACCTCTGAAGCTCGAACCTGAGTCCGTCAAAGAATTTCTCCGCCTTCTCTTCTTCGGTAGGAATTAGAGAAGGGGCAAAACGACTCAGGCGAATGAATTCGGCATTATACTCCTCCACCGTCATGTTGCCCTGGATGAGGCGATTGAACTTATCTGGGAGTTCTGATCTAGCAACCGCTGGGATATACATCTCTTGGAAGAGTCTGGAGAACTCCTCCCAAGTGACTCGGTCATGTCCGAGCCTCCTCTCTTCAGCTAGCCACCAGTGGTGCGCGTTGTCCGTCAGTTGCATTCGGACAGCAGTCATCCATCTCTCCCGAGGAAGTTCAGCTGCTTCCAACTGATGCTGTGTATTGGTGAGCCACTCATGCACTTCAGTTGGTCCTTCCTTGCCCGAAAAGGTACGGGGCTTGAGTTGACGGAAATCAGTGATAGATCCCGTCGCTGGTCGCCTAGCTTGCGGATTTGCCTGCTCCAATGCATTTACTAGGCTGTTTCTTAAGTTCTCTGCCTCCTGACGCTGCGCCTCCTGTTGAACTTGTTGTTGAGCTTGCATCATAGCATAAAACATCTGGAACTTTTGCTGCCCAACCATTGCTTGTCCTGGTGGGAAGGCAGGTATCTGTGGAGTGAACTGTGGCGGAGGTGGGATATCATCACGCCTGAACCTTAAGTTATGCTGCTCAGCTTGTCCACTTTGAGAGGATTGACCTCTGTTCTCTGGTGTAACTCTATCTCCATAGGTAACCACAGCATCTTGTGGTGTAAAAGGAATTTTATCTCCACTTCTTGGATCCATCTTTCTGTATCCAAAATGAACTTTATGAGAACGTTAAGTAGAATCAAGCAGGATGCATAATCAAGTACTTAATTTGAATGCGATATAGAGTTTCAAAAACGTTTCAACATATGGATGAGATCCTATCACCTACCCTATCCTTTTACAGGTTTGTTTGGCCCCTAAGTTGAGACCAAACGATTTGTCGTAGACCTGCATGGGCCACCACAAAAACCATGTCACGCCCCAGTCCCAAAATGTCGAGGGACTGGACACGTGGCTATGGCCAGCAGCATGCAACGATGGACAAACCCAATTTAATGGATCCATCGGCATACTTAAGCTGTAATATAGGTCTACAACAATAAGTCAAAATCTAATCTCATCCACACACAGAATAATAAGAACATCAGCAAATAAAGAAAGTACATCAAAGTCCAGTCTCAACAGAGTATGTCAGGAACAACCCGATAAGAGTCTAAAACACTGGTTCATCAGACCAGAACAAAAGAGTCCAAAAATAGAGTATCTGAAGAGTACAAATATCATAATCTCAAGTAAAATTCTCTGCCATCACCTCTGCTTCAATGTTAGGTTCTCCTTCAGCAATAGCTCCTGGTACAACTTCAGCTCCTGTCTCGTAAACCTCGGGATAATGCTCTTCTGCTAAACCTGGGGACATCATCCATTCCAGGTCCTCAGGGGACATAGCAAGGTACAAATAATACAAGCCAAAAAATAATTGCAGTGAGATAGTAAATGAAATAAGCAGGGTGACTATATAACCATCTAAGTGTAAATGCAACTGAGAGCAACACTAGTACCCAGGCTGAGACTGCCACAAGCTCTGTGTCGGGGAGCCGGTAGCAGCAATATCTAGTAGTGGTCTAGCTCTGCACGAGAGTCTACAACCTCACAATAGTAGTATATAAATATAGAACAGCCTGTAGCCTGTGTGTCTCTCCCCTCCCAATGTAACCACACGTCTCATGTCCATGTCACGTGAGATCAGAGCTAATGCAACAGTCATAATCTAAGAGTATAATAACTATGTCCATCCTGTATCCTATACAGAATCATCTTGAATGTCTCAGGAGGATTCTGTCAATGTATGGTGTCAAGTGTCCTAGGTTATAGTGTACTTGTTAAACAAGCACGAGAATATAAAGGGTCTCGAATGTCCATCACTAATGACATACACAACTCCGCGTACGGGGTTGGCACCCGACTGTGATCGGACGCTAAGTATGTCATACGGTCCTAGGTTATATCATGTACACTAGTCACAGTAAATAGAGAACAAAATAACTATTAAACTGTAATTTATGGCAAGGTACACTTGCCTGGGATTGGAATACCAACAGCGGTCCTACTAACAGTGGGTTCAGCAATAACTCCTCCAAAAGCTAAAATAAACATTACCAACAGTCTCAGAACATAGGAAATAATTAGAAACGGCTGTCCTTAAGTCCAGTTTGGACACAAGGGCAAAAATGACATTTCTGGGCCAAAGCGGGTCCATGTGTAGGTCGCTTTGTACCGAAAATCGGGTCAGGGTCAAAAATCTCCAAATCAGTCCAACTTAGTGTCAACGAGTCAGGAACGTTGATACGAACCCAACGGAACTTCCAGAATTGGATTCCGATGAGCCGTTCTCAAAATCGCCTGTCCGGTGGATCCTGTGGGGCCCACGACACGTGATTTTCCAACGTTCTCAGAATCAAGCCAAACTTGACCCACAGGACCAGCGTATTGCTACGAGTCCGATGGCGCAAGTTTCGTCTCGATCCGACGTGTTTACACTAAGTTACAGCGAGATTCAGAAAACTCGGATACGGGGCGGTGTCCGCGGATACGCACTGATTCCGGTGTGCACGCACATCCGAATCAGCTTCTGCGAAAGTCCGTACGTTCGTATCTACGATGCTCACGTGTCGGTGAAGACCGCACGTGACCAAGTCGTCCCGTTTGGCGGGGCGTACTCGATTTCGGGGTGAAACAGGGCTTAGTTTCTCCTGTTTTTGGATCGCGGTGTGCGATCACCATAGGACGCGATGCCCCAAGCGGTTTGCCCAGGCACCGAGAGGGTTATGCAGGCTTCGCGATGCAATTTACGGAAAAGAAAACGGAGATGCGAGAAGGAAGTTGCGAGTACCTGAATAGGGTTCAAAAAGTCCGCTTAGCACGTGTCAAACTCGAATCCCCGTGTCCTGGATCCGTGTCCAAGCCGTGTCCTGGCTAGGTCAGAGGTGCGTCGACGCTGCACGGTACTGGGTGGAGGTCGGCTAGGCTCTGGGACGCCTCGGGGATTCGACTCGGCCGGAGGGGATTCGACTCGGCCGGAGCTTGATCGAAGTTTCGAGGAGATGAGCGGCCAGATACTGGTGCTGGACACGGGCGGACAGGTCTGGGGTCTGGCGGTGAGGCCGGTCGCTGGTGGGCGGCGGGAACTTGGCTGAAGAAGCGGCGTCGGAGAGCTTTGGAGGTGCGGCCGGAGAGTGCCAACGGGTCCGGCTGGGCGGAGCTACTGGAGTTGGTCTCTGGATGAGTCGGGATGAGGTCGAGGGTTGCGGTGGCGCCGGGTGGTGCTGGACACGGTGGCGAGTCCGGTCAAGTAGTGGGAGATCAGGCGGCCTGGCGGCAGGTGATTGACGGATCAATTGGGCGGCCGGAGTCGAATTTCTGGGGTTTAAATAGAGCTTCGGGGAGGGGGATCGCCGGAAGTTTAGCCGGAATAGGAAGGGGAAGGGTCGCCGGGTGAGGGGGAGCTGAACCGCGGGGTCGGCCGGCGGCCACGGCGGCGGAAACGGCCGCCGGCCAGGCGAAGGGTCGGCTGTTCAGATTCAGGGGTTAGGGTTTGGTAATGGGTCGGGTCGGATCCTGGCGGGTCGGGTCTGACCCGGATCCGACCCGCTAGGCAAACGATTCGGTCTAGTTAGACCGGCCGGTCCGGTTCAGGGTTCGGTTTAAAAAATGGTTTGGTTTGTTTTAATATATATATTGGTTTAAATAATCAGATAAATTTAACAATAGTTTTTAATGCTTTAAAAATTCATCCGGGGTCCAATAAATTCCCGGAAAAATATCCCATGCTTGGTTTTTAATTTTACACTAAAAAATATACATTTTAATATTATTTAATTTCATTTAAAAAATTCATTTTAAATTAGACTGCTTTAATTTATAGATCTAAAATTCACAAAAATGCTAATTAATTTCAGAAAATTTAAATAAAAAATTCTTAAAATTTTAGGTGATTACATACATTTCTTGACTGGTCTCACTTATACTTTCTGGACTGGACTCATTATATTTACTCTTGCTGGACTCACTTCACGTTATTGTGCACACACTTGATCTTAATTTTGATTTCTTGTATCCTGCAGTCATTACTATCTTGCTTCTGATTTTCATGCATCTTTACCTTTATGCACCAGTTGATAGATATATATATTTCCTTGTTCATACTTTATTTCCTTCACCTTGTGCTACTTGCTACAACTGCTTTATAGTTTTTATCATTTAACTGGAACTGCTGTTAGAGGTGTACTTGCTCCAATCCTGACCGGATATATTTTTCAGACGATCTGAAAGATTGGTGTCCGATGTTTTATGGACCTCAGCCTATCGATGGTGCAGACATGGACCCCCTAGTTCAAGAGTGATTTTCGGGTTGGTAGCCGGGATCACTAAGACCTTAGTTGTATTTATTAGCTTTTGGTACCGGATTTATCCTCGGCTTTTGGTTTGAGACTTATATTATATTTGATTCTGGATATTGTTGTATTATTATTGTTGTTGCTTTAGTAGTAGTTGTTGTTTAGACTTTGTAGTTGTTAGAATTTCTTGTTATCTTATCGTGCTTCGATCGTGATTGAGTACTTGTGTTATCTTTATCATATTGTTCCTCCGTTTGGAGTTGAGATCTTGATAGGTACTTATATTATTGTGTGAGATTGTTAGTTAGATAGTAGACCTAGACAACGTTCTACCGTCGATGCTGCGATGTAGGCTGGAAGTACCCACGACTCATGCCCGATTTTTCGGGTGCGGGTCGTGACAGGCGGCCCAAGCAGGTCTCGAGCTTCACAATTAGTGCCATGTCGTGATAGTACAACGATTTAGTTGTACTGCTGCGAGCCTTCTCTAG